>APFE030006201.1:84432-174776 GCA_000404065.3 Pinus taeda
AAAAAAATCATGTTTTATATTTTTTATAAAAAGGAAGGGAAATAATACCACTTATGGATTTAGAATTGATTATAATTTTTTGACAAGGTCATAATTTCAATTAATTGATCTAGATTGTATTATTATATTGTTTGGCATTCATTTCAATGCTTTTAGAGTGGAAAAGGTGGAGGAATCAACTCACAGGACGATTATTACCAATAGGATCTAGTTTGGCAAATTAGGGCCTAGCACCTTCCAAAAGCAGTTTGAGGCATTAAATGGCTATTTTGTAGCGGAAAACTTTGTCACTTAAGTGCAACGCCATTTTGTGATATTCCACACACCAATACCTTATCAATGACACATAAATTGCGTCAATTAGATTTTGTATGCAAAAGTTATGCCTCTTGGAAGTTGACCTTCTTGTTTTGATTTCCATAATTTGAGAGGATGCCATGGCAACCCGATTACTCATGGAAATGGGCTTGCCATGTGACCATGATAAAGAATACTCTGGAAGTGTCCATATTTTAACTCTATTTAAGAGTTGAAGGAGTCAAACCTACCCACTAGTAGGCTATTGAGCTATGTTATAATTGAGCCACTAGGGGGAAAAGGAGTTCCATTCTTTTCAAGTGCATCTTGTTTCAAAGATGAGCATAGTAGTCGAGAGGGATAGGAAGAGATAAGTAAAGGAGTATTTTTGCACTGTATTGGGCCACCTGCCTCACTTCTTTGTACTTACATCAATTTTCCATGTAGAGAAAGAGACCAAAGCAGCCTCACCTTCCAACTGGGTTTTCTCCCAAAAGGGTTTCGTAGGATATATCATTTTTTTTTAAATTGGTTTGTATTGCCTCAAAATATCCAATTACATTACTTCTATCCTTAGTGATGAACCTAGGAATGATCATGGATCCATCTGAGCATCTTTTTTTTTCCTTTTTTTCTTGCAGAAATCTATCCACCCTAAGGAATTGTCAAGAGTAGATGTATGTGGTACAATAATAGTGTTTCCTTGAATAAATCTAATACTGGGGGGTCTACATTTGTAGTTTTTTCCTTATCACTATCTAACTGATCTGATTCATGGAAGCATTTGTGTCCACTTATTGACAAAATTAAAACCATAGTTGTGTCTCCTGTGGCTTCATTCGAGGGGTGGACGCCAACATCTGTAGGATGTGATGGCATTGTGTGTGGATGAACTGAATGTAAAGGACTTGATTTATCTATAGAGGATTTTCAATGTTGAGAGTTATTTGGTTGGTGTACTGCAGATTTCTTAGATTCCATGGAAAGTTTTGGGTCTTTCAACCGTTGGGGTTTATTCTTGTTAGATAAAGGGGGAGAGAAACCTTGAGAAGAAGGGAATACAATCTAAAGATGACCATGTTGTTGATAAATCCTACAATGGAAAGGTGTATTTTCATAATACTTTGACTACATATAAGTCAGGCCTTTCTAGTGAAGAAGAATTTTATCTGGAAATGCACTAGAGAGATTTATTTCAAATCATATGTGGGAAAATATAACAATACCCTTCTCCAGCATGTTTGTGTCTACCTTTATGAAACAAATAATTGAGTTGCCCACTTCAACTAAAATATTTGGATGTAACAGATGAAGGGGCATGTTTGGGAGCCTAACCCAAATGGGTGTGGGGAAAGATGTGTAGAAACAGGGTTAAAACTATAAAAATATGGCTTCACGCAAAGCCCAACTTGACCCCAAAACCAAGTTCCTTTGTTAAAAACCCTATCTTTGTCCTTCATAACCCTAAATTTCACCACAAAGAAACATTTAAAGAAAAATAACAAATTTGCATTCAATGTCTGGATCTGATGGACCCAATCCCGAAGTGCAGTTATCGATGGCCAAAACTCGTTAAAATGACAAATAACAACATGAAACCTAAAATCCATGCTATATTCATAGGAGATATGATTCAGGTAAATATTGGTGGCAACCCACCTATCCCACCTAGATCTCCAATTAGTTTATTTTGTTTCCTTATTTATTTCAACATTTACTATTTTTAGCAGTTTTTTGGGTCCTGAAATTCTGAGCAGTTTTGACCCCCTAAATGGTGTTTTTTGAGGTCCAATACAGGCCCATAGCCATATTTATGGGCCTATGGAAAAACTTGTGGTACTCTGAGAGACCTTTCCAACAAGGTCTTGTACGCGCTAAACAGAGATAATATGACCAAGTTATGACCCCAGGAATTTGGTTGCCCAACTGACCCCAATGGGGCCCACAAACTCTTGGCATTACATCTCCTGGGGTTAGGATCTTGGTTTTTTAGGGTTTTCTCATGTTTTTTAATAAGAAATATGCCCTTGAGCCTCATTGTAACACAGTTCAGAGGCATGTACTTGCCACATCTCTTCTCAAAGATAAGCTACCATCACCCAAGCTAGTATGGTTTCCATTATGTTTGTAAGCATATTTCAGTATTTGATATTAATGAAATCAAGTGTTATTTTTGTTGCATCTTTGTATTTATGTTTATATCTATAATTTGTTGCAATCCTGTTTAAATTTGGATTAGTGGTATCAATGCGGTCTGCTCTTTCATTGTTTTCTTTGCATGTCCCCAACAAGGTCGGGATATAAGGAGTTAGGGCTTGAACTGGTCAAAACTTTGCAATACTAGCCTTGCAAATCTTGATGGCCTCCCATGGGAGAAGAAAATAAACATGAGGTGGCAGGAGATTCTTTCAAAATATTTCTTTAAGAAGCCCTCAAGTGACAGAGGAACGCGATGATGGACAACTTTTCCCATATCCTTCTGCATCTACCCAAGGGCGACGCATCTACTTCCAAAAGCTACTCTGGAAGCACCACACCCTTTAAGGTTCAAGTTAACTTTTAAATTCCCATATTTGAGGGTCACATAGATGTGGACGTCATAGATAAATTGTTAAATCTGCTAGAATGATATTTTTCTATTCATGATTTTTCCAGCCGAGAAAAGATTACTTTTGCTCTTCTCAAAGCTACCCCCCATATCAAGGACTGATGGGAAACCTACTATGAGAAGAAGGATGAAAGTATTCCCTCACTATTTTCAGCCGCACCCATTTGGGATTCGTTCAGGGACGCCATCAAGGAGCAGTGATACCCTGTTGGGATCTGTGAGGATAAATACATAAAGTGGACCACCTGCGACAAGGAAGGGACCAAGACGTGCCGGAGTTTACCAAGAATTCTAAGAATAGTTGGCTATCAAGGATTCTAAGAAAATTTTTGTACTCAAGTACCGCGGCTACCTACACAAGTGCATCCAGGATGAGATAGAGTTCTTGGACCTCTCCTTGTTCAACACAGTGTACCAATACGTTGTCAAGATTGAGCAGAAGCTTAAACATAAAAAAGTGAGACTTTGGATCTATAACTCTGAAGCAAGGGAAAGGTGTCCCCAAACTGCAGAGCAAAGGGTAAAGCTAAGGTGGAGTGACCCAAGATAACCTACCGAAGCCACAACAAAAGAACAACGCTACGAACAAAAGAAGGACATGGGAAAGTGGTATGAGTTCCATAAGAGCTCCACTCACAACACAAGTGAGTGTCGGGTTAAGCAGCCACTGGTGGCCAAGCTGAAGGCTTCTGAGTTCGACGCATGTTCTAACTCTGAGTCAGAACCCGACAAGGCGAATGACAAAGGGAATCAGATCATTGACGCAGAGCCTAGTGCCACTATGGCCACCACCAAGATCCATAATATTGAGCCTGCAGATCCAGAAGAGGGGGAGCGCTTAATCCACTCACAGATTTGGGTGAAGGGTTCTCTGCTACAGTTCATTTTCAACAGCGAGAGCCAAAAGAACCTCATTTCAGCATAGGTCTCGAAGCTGTTAGGCCTATTGACTACAGAACATCTGCAGCCATATAACATCGGGTGGCTTCACCAAGGACAATATCTCCATGTCGGCCAGCAGTGCCAACTTCCCTACAGCATCAAACCCTTCATGGATGAGGTACTGTGTGATGTTGCTTCTCTTGAATTTGAGATGTATTATTAGGACAACCATACTTATGTAAGATACATGTTGTATATGAGTCTATACCTCGCTTTGTTATTATTTCTTTGGGTACTAAGTCAAATAGGATACTGGAGGTAGCCACACCTACCGCCATCTCTTTGATCTTTGCAAAACAATGCAGTAAGGCCATCTCCCAGACTAGGAAATTTGTTTTCTTTCTAATTCGATCTCAAAGTAAGGGGAAGTTCATAGCCACAACCATGGACCCCGAGAAGGGTTCCTCCAAGTAGTAGAAGTAGGTGGATTCAGTCATGGAAGAATACAAGGACATCTTCTCCTCACCCACAGGGGTACCAACAAGCATTCAATCGATCTGACTCCCAGATCACCTCTACCCAACGGGCCGATATATCTCCGCTCCATTCTGGAAAATGAAGAGATCAAGTGATAAATCCAAAATTTGTTTAACAAAGGGCACATCCGACAAAGTTCCTTGCCTTGTGCGAGCTCAATTATACTTGTAGAGGAGAAGGATGGGACCTAGAGGCTCTACATTGATTATTAGGCACTAAAAAAAATCATTATCAAGAACAGGTATCCAATCCCATGGATTGATGGCCTGTTGGACCAACTCAAGGGGGCCAAGTATGATTATCACCAGGTTCCAATAGAGCCCACAAATGTATGAAAGACTGCCTTTAAATCCAAGGAAGGCCTTTTGAATGGTTGGTTATGCCCTTCGGGTTGACAAATGCCCCTGCTACTTTTATGAGGTTAATGGATGACATCTTACGACCCTTCACCAACTCGTTCATTGTGGTTTATCTGGAGGACATCTTCATCTTCAGCAAGAGTTGGGAAGAACACTTGCAACACATTCGGCAGGTCCTTCAAACCCTTTGACAACACAAACTGTGTACCAAGTTGGAGAAATGTACCTTTGGCATGAGTCAAATCCAATACTTAGGTTACATTATAGATGAGTGTGGCGTGCATGTGGAACCAACCAAGATCCAAGTCATTCGGGACTAGCCAGCCCCAACCACTCTAATGGAGCTTCGCATCTTTTTGGGCCTTGCAAATTTCTATCGAAGTTTAGTGTTGGGATTCTCCCATATCACTTGACCTTTGACTCATATTACTAAGGGTGGGGCAAAAGAAAAGTTTTCTTGGTTCGAGTCCCAACAGAAGGCATTCATTGAGTTGAAGCACCGCCTTTTCTCTGCATTGGTACTCACACTACCAAACCTGCAGTAGCCATTTGAAATCGAGACAAATGCCTCAAACTATGTTATTGGTGCAATCCTCACCCAACACGGGCATCTAGTGGCCTAGCATAGTGAGACACTTTCCAATAAAATTTGGAAGTACCCCACCTATGATAAAGAGATGTATTCCATTATGCAGGATTGCTGACAATGGAAGCACTACATTATGGGGAAGGAGATATTCATCCACACCAATCACCGACCTCTTCAGTTTATACAAACACAAGGAAAGTTGCAGAACGATCACCATCAAAAGTGGTCTACATATCTGGAACAATTCAACCTGAACATTAAATACAAAAAGGGTAGCACCAATCATGTTGCAGACTGCCTCAGCCAACCCCTAGTTACAGAATTGACTACTATTCTCAACTCTTGTGGTCACGAGACCTCTGGATGGTCGTAACTATACAAAAATGATCTAGAGTTTGACTTGACATACTAGATGTTAGTAGTTGGAAAGAAAGTTCATGATTTCCACCTCCAAGACGCATTATTATGCTACTTGGGCCACCTTTTTGTTCCTTTAAGCGAGTGTGCCAAGCTTATTTGGGAGGCGCACTACAGTCAGGTAGCATGACACTTTGGTGTGGAGAAAATTGTTTTACTACAAAATTAATTTTATTGGCCCAAACTCTGACTGGATGTTGGGAAATATATCAGATCATGCACTTCCTACACTATCACCAAGCCAAACATGGTAATCCATCTCCATGGACTGTATGTCCAGCCTCCCTTCTACCAAGCATGGTAATGACTATGTATTTGTGGTTGTGGAGAGATTTTCTTAGATGGCTATATTAGTAGCATGCAAGAAGAGTATCACAGTAGAGGATACTGCAAAACTCTTCTTTGAATGAGTATGGGTGCATTTTGGGATCCCATAGATCATTATATTAGATCGGGATAGTAGGTTCCTGAGCACATTCTAGTCAAGCCTCTGGACACTATTGGACACCAAGCTCACTAAATCAACTACCTTCCATACCCAGACTGATGGCCAAATGGATGTCGTCAATAGGTGATAGTGCATGTATTCCTCATGTACAACTCCAAGCATCCTTAATGATCCATGTGGATATTGGTGGCCACCCACCTATTCCACTTGGACCCCCACTATTGTTACTTTCAGTTTTTCAGTTTCCTTAATTGTAGCACAATTTACTACTTTTGGCAATTTTTCGGGTCTTGAAATTCCGAAGTCGTTTTGAGGCCCTAAACGACTTTTTTTGGAAAATCATCGGGCGTGAATAAAAGTATTTAACTCAATGTTCATTGTCATCAGTTGTAGTCCTCAAATATATCTTTCTAATGAGGTATCATATGCGTTAAACAAGATCGTATACCAAATTTACGACCTCGGGAAGTTGATGTACCAATTTACCCCAACGGAGCCCGTAGTTTGGCGTTTCATCTCCTAGGGTTAGGTATTTGGATGTTTGCGGTTTTCCATTGTTTCTTAATAATAAATAGGCCCTCAAGCCTCATTGTAACACAATTCAGAGGCATGTACCCACCACATCTCTTCTCATAGATAAGCAATCATTGCTCAAGCTAGTTTATTTCCATTCTGTATGTAAGCATATTTCAGTTCTTTGATGTTAATGAAATGGAGTTTTATTTATGTTGCATCTCTGTGTTTATGGTTATATCTATAATTTGTTGCATTCATGTTTAAATCTTGATCAGTGTTATCAGAGCGGTCTGCTCTTTCTCAATCCTTCTTTGCATGTCCCCAACAAGGTCGAGGTATAAGGATTTAGGGCTTGATCTGGTTGAACCTTTACAAGATCAGCCTCACAAACCCCGACGACCACCCATGGGGGTAGAAAAGAAATATGAGGGAGTAGGATATCCTATCAAAATATTGCTCGAGGAGGGCCTCAAGAAACAAAGGAACGCGATGATGGATAACTTTGTCGGGATCCTTCAATGGTTGCCCACCGGTGGCGCTTACACATCCAGTAGTCACTCTAGAGGTGCCACTCCTTTTAAGGTACAAGTAAACTTTGACATTCCCACATTTGAGGGCCAAATAGATGCAGACATCGTAGATAAATGGTTAAATATTCTAGAAGGATATTTTTATGTTCATGATTTTTCGAGTCAGGAAAATATTATTTTTTCTCTTCTCAAAGCCACCCCCAACATCAAGGACTGGTGGGAAACCTACTGTGAGTAGAAGGATGAAAGTACACCCTCACTGTTTTCAGTCACATCCACTTGGAATTCATTTTGGGATGCCATCAAGGAGTAGTACTACCCTGTCAAGAGCTATGAGCATAAATACATAAAGTGGACCATGTTGCAATAGGGAAGTGACCAAGACATGCTGGAGTTTACCAAAATTTTTCATACCCTTCGTAGGAAGTTGGGTATCAAGGATTCTAAGAAACATTTGGTACTCAAGTACCACGACTTCCTACATAGGTACATCCACGATGAGAAGGAGTTCCTGGACATCTCCTCGCTCGTCATGGTGTACCGATACGCTTTCAAGATCATGCAGAAGCTTAAACAGAAAAATCGAGACATTGGATCTATGAATCCGAAGCAAGGGAAAGGTGCCCCCAAACCGCAGAACAAAGGAAAAAGCCAAGGCGGGGCCGCCCAGGACAACCCGCCAAAGCCGCAAGAAAATAACAACACTATGAAGCTGAAGAAGGACACGGGAAAGTGGTGTGAGTTCCATAAGAGCTCCACTCTCAACACAAGTGTCGAGCCAAGTAGTCACCAGTGGTCGAGCTGAAGGCTTCTGAATCAGATGCATGTTCTGACTCTAAGTTAGAACCTGACAAGGGGAATGACAAAGGGACACAGATTATCGATGTGGAGCCTAATTCCATTGTTGCCACCACGAAGATCCGAAAGGAGGAACCTAAAGATCTAGAGGAGGAGAAGCGCCTCTTCCACTCCCATATGTGGGTAAAGGGTTCCCCACTACAATTCATTGTTGATAGTGGGAGCCAAAAGAACCTCATTCCAATAGAGGTCGTGAAGTGTCTGGGCTTATCGACCATAGCACACCCACAACCGTACACCATCGGGTGGCTTCACCAATGACGGGATCTTCGTGTCAACTAGCAGTGTCACCTTCTATACAACATCAAGCCCTTCATGGATGAGGTATTATGTGGTGTTTCTTCTCTTGATGTTTGTGATGTATTATTATGCCAACTGTACTTGTGGAAGCGACATGTTGTGTATGAGTCAAGGCCTCGCATTGTTATTGTTGGGAAATAAATTGTGCAGGATACCGGAGGTAACAATTCCTATCAACATCTCTTTGGTTACTGAAAAACAATGTAGTAAGCTCATTTCCAAAACGGGAAATTTTTTTTCCTAATGATATGCCCTCAGGGAAAGAAGAAGATGGTGGCCACGATCTCCAGACAGGACCCCTCTGCACGACAACAACAAATGGAAAAGGTCATGAAGGAGTACAAGGACATCTTCACCTTCCCCGTAGGGGTGCCTCTGCACTATCAGGTCAAGCACTCCATCGATCTGATCCCAGGTGTAAGGACCTGTGGTCCTTGGCACGCCCACCAGCATGATGTGTGAAGTCGACTTGGTGGATGAGTGGCTTGAACGAAGGAAAAATATGCGAAGTGCGAGCTCAGACTTAAAGTGTGATGAACGCATGTAATAATGCGCACAAGAAAGGGGAGCGACTTGGTTTTATAAGGCGTGGGAGCATAGTTGGATTGCCCATGAGCCGACCTACACTTGGAACGAAGGCCGACTATGATTGAGGGCGTTTTGCGATGGAAGTGTAGGGCGTTGGCAAGTCGATTGGGTAGCCAAGACTTACCCAATGCACCTTATATATAACACAAGGCGTGGAGGCATTTTCAACAACAAACTTCACTCAGCATCTAATGAAGAGAGGTGCGCAAGACTAAGTGCAGCCGTAGCAATAGAAGGGAAGGCGCAAATTGGTGATGTGCCCACTCTTGGGCAAGGCCGCACAGAGGTAGCACATTGTCTCGGTTTTGGGTGAGGGTGCGGGTAGGAGTACCCGCTTGTTGGTAAACGGTGGAGACTTGGTGGAGTCACCCGCCGGTGTGAAGTTGGTGAATGGTGGAACGTTAGTGAAGCCAGGTGAATGGTGGAACGTTGGTGAAGCCGGTTGTGCAAAGCGGGTGCCTTGGTGACTTGGTGGAGTCACCCACCTGTCGTGCACAAAAACAAGGTTTGGTTGTGAAGTGCGGAAGGTAGCTCATGTGAGGGCGCGCCCACCCGACTTAGGCAAAGAAATCTTGGTTGTCACACGGTGGTGTGATGAAGTTGTAAATTTGGATAAGTATGAAACTTGGGGTTTCCAAGTATACTTGAAAAGCATTGTAACTTTGTAAAGTTGTATAATATATTATTTGGGCAGACTCATTGCTCAGGGAGTTGCCCCTCCCTTTATATTGTGCAATTATGTTCTCATGTATAATTGCTGATGATAATGAATGTGTATGGGTGTTCATTGGTATAAAGGAAAACATTAATAATTATTTGGTTGCAAAACACAAACTAAGTAGGATAAGTAGTTAGGCGTAGTCCACAAACATAAGTATTGGTGAAAAGAAAGTGTTCGGTGGTGCCGCACCTCACCAAGCACGGTTGAAAGACTACCATCGGTCTGGGGGCGTGACAGGTGGTATCAGAGCAAGGTTGCTCGTGACGAAGTGGCCGAGGAGCTGAGGAACTGGTTTAGGTGTTGAACCATTGAAGCCGATACACATTGACAGGTGGTCTTGAAGCTCACGGTTGAAGCTTGGAAATTGGTGACAGTGAATCAGGTACTTGCAGGTGAAGGAAGATGTTTCACATACAAGTGGAACAAGGGCTAGTTCATGGTTGCAAGCATCTTAGTGAAGCTGTTGGATGGTGGAAACTAGATCAAAAAGAAGGAAATTGTTAGTAATGGCAAGTGAATCTCAGGTTGGTTCTAGTCATGGTGCGAAGGATGCTACTATGGCATTCATTGAAAAGGTGTTGGAAAGGATGGAAGACTTAGAGGCTTACTGGACTAATAATATGGGCTTGTTCATGAAGGATCAAGAGGCCAATTCAAAGATGAAGGAAGAGCTCGATGAACTCCGGACTCAACATGAGTACACTGATCTTTTGTGTACACAACTTGAAGTAAGGGTCAAGGAGATTGAAGAGGCAAGAGACTGAGGCTTGGTAGAGATCGTGGACTTGCAGAAATCTCTTGACGAAGCCAAAGATGAGATCACAGTGTTGAAGAAGGCCGTGAGGCATAACTCGGGTGGAGGAGTGCCTCATGTGAAAGTCAAGGAGCCAGAATCCTATGATGGTACAAGGAGTGTGAAGACTCTTGGCAACTTTCTATGGGACATGGAGCAATACTTGGAACGACTGGGTCTATCTGATGATGAGACGAGGGTGAAGGTAGCTGCTCAGTTCTTGACAAAGGATGCTAAGATGTGGTGGCGAAGAAGGATGGATCAGATTTCCAATGGCAGTGCTAGTGACATTACTTCATGGGATGAGATGAAGAAAGCTTTGCAGACCCATTTCAGTCCTCAGGATGAAACGTGGGAAGCAAGGATGAAGATTAATTTCATAAACCAGAGAGGGAACCTTCAGACATATTAGCGCGAGTTTGCAAGTGCGGTTTTGGAACTTCCTGACATGGCGGAGAGGAACAAGGTGTTCAACTTCATTATTGGATTGAAGCCTTGGGCATGCAATGAAGTGAAGAGGCAGAAGATTAAAACGCTTGAGGAAGCTTTTGCTGCTGTGGATAGGTTGGTGGAGCATTATGATGAGACTTATGATGATAGGAAGAAGTCCGATAAGCCGAAAGAGAAAAAGAAGGATGATGCTTCGAAATCGGATGATAAGTCGAAGACGAAGAAAGCCTTTAAGTGTTGGAGAACCACATATGGTGAAGAATTTCCCTTCTAGACCGAAAGTGGTTGCAATTGCACAATCTAATGCGAAGAATGAAGAAGCTTTTGTGGGGATGATGTAGATGCTTGGTGTTGTTGCTGCTACAGAGGTGATCTCTCGGAGGGATCCTGAGAGGAACAAGTTAGAGTATGTTCGGATGAAGGTTGGAGGTGATGATATAATCACTATGGTGGATAGTGGGGCTACTCACAACTTCATGGGTGAAGATACTACGAGAAGGATTGGGTTGAAATTTGTACCAGTGAAATCACAAATGAAGACAGTCAATTCCCCTTTTGATTGTCTTCTTGGTGTAGCTGAAAAGGTGGACACAACACTAGGTGAGTGGACAGGGAAAATTAACTTCACTATAGTGCGGATAGATGACTATGAAGCTGTGCTGGGAATGGAATTCTTGAAACAATTTGATGCTATGATTGTTCCACATTTGAAGAGGTTGTAAATTTACGATGGAAGGGAGGATGTACCCATTGGTGTGCCAACCATTGGAGTGACAAAGCCTGATTGTAAGTTGGCAGTAATGCAAATGGAGGCTGAAAAGTGAATGGAAGACATGAGTAAGCAGTTGTATATGGTTGAGACAAAGCTTACCGACCAGTCATTGATCATCAAGACACTTTCTGCTAGTATCTTGGATTTGTCAAGAAGGCTAGAAGTGGTTGAGGATGAGGATGATGGTGATGAGGTATATGTGAGGCCGAATGTCCGGGAGGAGGATCGGGTCACTTATCTACAGATGATGGAGATAGAAAATCCTGACAGATGGATTGAGATGATTAGTGAGGGTGAGCATTCAAGCTCTACTCCCTCCACATCTTCTTAGATGACAAAGAAGATGGGGCTCATTGTTCGCTGCTCATGGCAGTGAGTCCTTAAAACAGGTTGAGCAGGTATGGCAGATGGTGCAAGGATGAGTTGGCATCAAGCATCTTGACATGCTACAGATGGGATGGAGTTTCCATGGACCTGAGCATGGGTAAGATTCTTGGTGAGTCCGGGATGTGGCAGAATCTGAGATAGACTGGTGAAGGCATAAGGATGTTCACTCTCATGGCTTGAGCGTGACAGTTGGATTAGCTACCCAACTATTTCAAACATGGTGTCCAGAAGTGCACGGAAAGATGTTGGCATCAGGCAAACAAGGAGGACAGTTCACAGGATGGGACGACACATGATGGAGATGGTAGTTCTGCATATGTTGCAGGGATGTTTGCAGTATATGGAGGAATTGACATCATGGACCGAGGATGAGACAATTGTTGATGTTGATCTTGGTGGATGGCTACTAGGATGGTATGTTGTCAAGGACGACAACGATTTCAGGTGGAGGAGGAAGGACCTGTGGTCCTTAGCACAACCACCGGCACAATGTGCGAAGTCGACTGGTGGACGAGCAGCTTGAACAAAGGAAAAATAAGTGAAGTGCAATCTCAGACTTAAAATGCAATGAACACATGTAATAACGTGCACAAGAAAGGGGAGCGACTTGGTTTTATAAGGTGTGGGAGCATAGTTGGATTTCCCATGAGCCGACCTACACTTGGAACGAAGGCCGACTATGATTAAGGGCATTTTGCGATGGAAGTGTAGGGCGTTGGAAAGTCAGTTGGGCAGCCAAGACTTGCCCAACACACCTTATATATAACACAAGGTGTGGAGGCATTTGCAACAACGAACTTCGCTCATCATCTAATGAGGATAAGTGCGCAAGACTAAGTGTAGCCACAGGAATAGAAGGGAAGGCGCAGATTGGTGATGTGCCCACTCTTGGGCAAGGCCGCCCAGAGGTAGCACGTTGTCTTGGTTTTGGGTGAGGGCGCGGGTAGGAGTACCTGCCAGTTGGTAAACGGTGGAGACTTGGTGGAGTCACTCGTTGGTGCGAAGTTGGTGAATGGTGGAACGTTGGTGAAGCCGGGTGAACGGTGGAACATTGGTGAAGTCGGTTGTGCGAAGAGGGTGTCTTAGTGACTTGGTGGAGTCACCCACCCATCGTGCACGAAAATAAGGTTCAGTTGTGAAGTGCGGAAGGCAGCTCGTGTGAGGGCGTGCCCGCCCGACTTGGGCAAGGAAATCTTGGTTGTCACACGGTGGTGTGATGAAGTTGTAAATTTGGCTAAGTATGAAACTTGGGGTTTCCGAGTATACTTGTAAAGCATTGTAACTTTGTAAAGTTGTATAATATATTATTTGGGCAGAATCATTGTTCAGGGAGTTGCCCCTCCCTTTATACTATGCAATTGTGTTCTCATGTATAATTGTTGATGATAATGAATGTTTATGGGTGTTCATTCGTATAAAGGAAAACATTAATAATTACTTGGTTGTGAAACACAAACTAAATAGGATAAGTGGTTAGGCGTAGTCCACGAACATAAGTATTAGTGAAAAGAAAGTGTTCAGTGGTGCCACACCTTGCCAAGCGTGGTTGAAAGACTACCTCTGACCTGGGGGTGTGACACCAGGTGTGTCATTGTCCAAAGGACCAATCTATTGGTGCTCTATTCTAGAGAACGAACAAATCAAGAGGCACATTCAAGAGCTACTGCAGAAATGACACATCCAACTAAGTTCATCACCCTATGGGAGCCCAATCATGTTGGTACAGAAGAAGGATGGGACTTGGAGACTCTATATTGACTATCAGGTGTTGAACAAGATCATTTTCCAGAATAGGTACCCGATCCCCCGGATTGATGACCTTCTAGACCAAATCAAGGGGGAAAAATATTTCAGCAAGATCGACTTGAAGTTCGGATATCACCAGGTTCCAATCAAACCCTCTGATGTGTGGAAGACTACCTTCAAAGCAAAGGAGGGCCTCTTCAAATGGCTGGATATGCCTTTCGGGTTGACGAATGCTCATGCAACCTTCATGAGGTTGATGGATGACATCTTGTAGCCATTCACCAACTCAATTGAAGTGGTATACTTGGATGACATCCTGATCTTCAACCGGAGATGGGAAGAGCACCTCCACCACATCTGGCAAGTTCTCCAAACACTATGGCAACACAAGTTGTGTGCCAATTTGGAGAAATGCACCTTTGGCATGACCCAGGTTCAGTATCTAGGATACATTATTGATGAACGGGGGGTGCATGTGGATCCAACCAAGATCCAAGTGATTAGGGATTGGCCAGCCCCAACCACTCTGACAGAGCTCTGCATATTTTTGGGTCTTGCCAATTTCTACCGCAGGTTCATGTTGGGGTTCTCTCATATCACTTGACCCTTGAGTTAAGTCACCAAGGGAGGAGTGAAAGAAAACCATTTTGGTTTGAACCTCAACAGAGGGCGTTTATGGAGTTGAAACATTGCCTCTGCTTTTCACTAGTGCTCACATTACTAGACTTGCAACAACCATTTGAGATTGAGGCAGATGCCTCTAGTTATGCTATTGGGGCAGTCCTTACTCAACAAGGGCATCCAGTGGCATATCACAGTGAGACACTTTCAAACACGGTCTGGAAGTATCTCACTTATGACAAATAGATGTATTCCATTGAGCAGGCCTGCTGACAATGGAAGCATTACATTTTGGGGAAGGAAACTGTCATCGACATAGACTATCAACCCCTGCAATTCGTAAGGACATAAGGGAAGTTGTAGAATGATCACCATTATAAGTGGTCCACATACTTGCAACAGTTCCATTTCAATATCAAGTACAAGAGGGGCAGCACTAATAATGTTTCAGACTGCCTCAGCCGACCACCGATCATGTCGTTAACAACCGTACTCAACTCTTGTGAGCATGAGACTTATGATTGGCCACTTCTCTACAAAATCGACCTAGAATTTGGCCACACATACCAGACACTCTTGGAGGGTCAACAAGTTCCATATTTTAACCTCTAGGATGAACTCTTTTGCCACCTGGGACACCTTTGTGTTCCTACAAGCAAGCATGCTAAGATGATTTGAGAAGCACACTACAGTCAGGTTGTTGGGCATTTTTGGGTTGAGAAAATAGTAGCAGTACTGCATAAGTATTTCTATTGGTCGAATCTCCGACAGGATGTTGGGAAGTAAATCATATCCTTCACTGCCTGCGCCATTTCCAAACCGACCATCAAGAATCAAATCCTATATACTCCATTGCCTACCCCTAATCAACCTTGGGAATCCATCTCCATGGATTACATGCCGAGCCTTCCTTCTACTAAGCATGAAAATGATTGTGTTTTTGTGGTCTTTAAAATATTCTCAAAAATGGCAATTATGGCGCCCTGAACGAAGAATACCACAACGGAATCCAATGCTAAAATCTTCTTTGAATGAGTGTGGGTAATCTTTGGGAACCCACAGTCTATCATCTCAGATTGGGACAGCAGATTCCTCAGTACATTTTGGTATAGTATTTGGTTGATTTTGGACACTAAGCTCACTAAGTCCACAACTTTCCATCCCCAAACTAATGGCCAGACAAAGGTCGTCAACAGGATGATCGTACACATTATGTGCATGTACAACTCAAAGCATCCACGCACATGGGATGAGAGCCTCCCCTATGTCCAGCATAGTTATAACCGAGATCTCCACAGCTTGACTGGCCACAACCCTTTTTAGGTGGGCTTGGGATTCCAGCCACTATGTCCCATTTATATGGCCATACCATTTATAGCTACTCATGCAGATTCAGCTCATGTCCAGTTCGAAGCCGACAAGGAAAACAGCTTCATTGAGCACATTCATCACATCCTCTAGTAGGTCCATGACATTCTGGAGAAATCAAATGTGAAGTACAAGCAGCGACATGATCAACATTAGGTGCCACACAAGCTTTAGGTGGGCGACAAATTCTTGTTGCATTTGCAGAAGGAACGTCTTACTAGAGTCTATCAGAAACTCAAACAACTCTGATATGGTCCTTACACCATTACCAAGGTTGTGGGAGATAATTAATTTGAGCTCATCATTCCCCCATTCCTTGGCCTGCACCCAGTGTTCAATGTGGACCGCCTTTGACCATACTTCCCACCATTTCTAGACACATCAGACATTGCAGAATAACTCACACCTACAAAGTTAAATCTTGACTGCATGGAACAAGTCACAACTGATCGAATCGTGGATACACAGATCAATAACACCTAACAACAAAGGATCCAACTATATCGAGTTGTCAAAGCAAACCAACTCCTTCACTAGGGCAAGTGACTCACCAAGGACCAAGTTCAGCAGAAGTTTCATCATCTCATGGAGAAACTCAATGCAATGGGGACCATTACTTCCTAAGGGGGGAGGAATGATCGATGTGGATATTGGTGGCCACCCACCTATTCCACTTGGACCCCCACCATTGTTTCTTTTACTTTTTCAGTTTCCTTAATTGTAGCACAATGTACTATTTTTTGAAATTTTCTGGGTCCTGAATTTCCAAAGCCCGTTTTGAGGCCCTAAACGATGTTTTTTTGGAAAATCATCGATAGTGAAAACAAGTTTTTAACTCAATATTCATTGTCATAAGTTTTATTCCTTGGATATATCTTTCTAAAGAGGTATTGTATGCGTCAAACGAAGATCGTATGCCAAAGTTATGACCCTGGGAAGTTGATGTACCAATTTACCCCAACTAAGCCCATAGTTTGGTGTTTCATCTCCTAGGGTTAGGTTTTTGGATGTTTGGATTTTTCTATTGTTTTTAAATAATAAATAGGCCCTCAATCCTCATTGTAACACAGTTCAAAGGCATCTAGCCACCACATCTCTTCTTAGAAATTAGTTACCATTGCCCAAGGTAGTTTATTTCCATTCTGTATGTAAGCATATTTCAATTCTTTGATGTTAATGAAATGAAGTTTTACTTATGTTGCATCGTTGTATTTATGGTTATATCTATAATTTGTTGTGTTCCTTTTAAAATCTAGATCACATAAACCTGGGATAAGATTCTTCCATATGCACAACACAGTTATAATCGAGTTCTCCATAACTCGACTGGTCGTAGTCCCTTTCAAGTGGGTCTAGGATTTCAACCATTATGTCTGATTGAAGTTGCCATGCCTCATGCAACTATGAAAATAAAATCCACACATATACTATCTAAGTTTGATAAAGCGACCAAATTTATGGATGCATCCAAAACATCCGCCAACAGGTCCACAACATCCTAGAGAAATCAAATGCCAAGTATAAGCACTGACATGATCAACATCGGGTGCCACACAAGTTTCAAGTGGGCGACAAAGTCTAGTTGCATTTGCAGAAAGAACACCTTACCAGAGCCCATCATAAGCTCAGACCACTCTGATATGGTCCTTACACCATTACCAAGGTCATGGGAGATAATGATTTTGAGCTCAATATTCCCCCATTCCTTGACCTGCACCCAGTGTTCAATGTGGACTGCCTTCGACCATACTTCCCACCATTGTTGGACACATCAGACATTGTAGAACATCTCACACCAACAAATTTTAACCAAGAATGCATGGAACATGCCACAACTGATCGAATTATGGACACACATGTCCAACAAAATATCCAACTATATCGGTTTGTCAAAATTGGCCAACTCCTGCACCAAGGCAAGTGGCTCACCAGGGACCAGGTTCAACAAAAGTTTCCTCACCTCATGGAGGCTCTGGATGCAATGGGGACCATTTCTTCCTAAGGGGGGAGGAATGATATAGGTGGATATTGGTGGCCACCAACCTATCCCACCTAAATCTCGAGTCAATTTCTTTTGTTTCCTTGTTTATTCATGCATTTACTATTTTTAGCATTTTTTCAGGTCCTGAACTTTCGGAGCAATTTTTACCCCCTAAACGACATTTTTTTGAGTTCTTCTGGAGGCCCATAGCCATGGGAAAGGGCCTATGGAAAAACCTATAGTAATCGAAGAGACCTTTCCAACAAGGTATTGTATGCACCAAATGGAGATAATATGCCCAAGTTATGACCCCGGGAAGTTGGTTGCCCAACTAACCCCAACAGGACCCACAAACTCTTGGCGTTACGTCTCCTAGGGTAGGGTTTTGGTTGTTTAGGGTTTTCTCATGTTTTTCAATAATAAATAGGCCCTTGAGCCTCATTCTAACACAGTTCAGAGGCATGTAGCTGCCACATCTCTTCTTAGAGATAATCTACCATCGCCCGAGCTAGTCTTATTTCCATTATGTTTGTAAGCATATTTCAGTATTTGATATTAATGAAATGAAGTGTTATTTCTGTTGTATCTTTTTAATTATGGTTATATATGTAATTTGTTGTGTTCCTTTTTAAATTCGGATTAAGATAGGTTGATCTACTTTAGTACCAGGGATATATTCTTCCTAATCCACAATGAAAGCAGACCCTAAGAGTTCTTTAGGAGGCAGAGGAATGGGCCCTGCATTGGCGACATCCTTAAAGGAATTAGATTTAGAAGTATAAGGTGCACCCTTCCTACACCACCATTGATTAAGCTCACAACAAGAGAGATAAAATCATCTGTAGTAATGCCACAAATACTAATTGAATGCCCTTCTTGGAATTTCCATCCTCCATGAAGAAACAACATATAGACGGAACAAAATCTTGTCCATTCTTGAATTCTAGTAGCCAGCGAAGATACAAGATCGGTTGCTTTCGCTCGAATGTAGAGGCTTCCACCAAAGAAAGACCTAACAATGACCAAAAATTGCAGAAGATCTAGAGATGTAATTTTGTCTTGAGATACCTCTGAGATTCCTTAGCCAAAAGATCTACCTGATCCAACTCATGGTAGAAACACTAGCCTATTTCTTTTGAAATTACACTTAACTCTCTTTGGCGGCAAAAAATAACAGTGAGGTGGCTCCCTAGAATCACTCCTTTTTTCATCAGCAGTAGCCAAAACATCCATAGGTCAAATTATTATATTGGGTATTTTTCATAGTATGTCTTCATGGCCAACTATGTTGATGTACTTGAAACCTAATGGGATAATATTTCGTTGGATGTCTCAATCATCGAAACCGTACTATTGGACATGATTCATGGCTATGCTTGGTCCTAGGGTTTATGACAACCATATAATCTAATCAATTGCGACCATGTAAGCAATGGCATTAACCTAACACAATACCCATGTCAAGATATTGATCTTGGCACCGCACTTGGGTCTTATGGGAAGAGGAGGTTTAATGGCTAGCGTTTCGCTTGTTTCCCCTTTGGTCGGGGCTGCAGGAAGAGAGGAACCCTCCATGAGAGCAATCACCCAAACCTTGGCGGATGGCCAGTAGCAATGGAGGTGCTCTGAAATCGCACAAATGAAGCACTCTCGGACGAGAAAATGTCAGCAACAGACATCAATTGGAATGTGGAAAAGGCCATCATGCTTATAGAGCTAAGCATATTTCAACATGAGATGTAAAAATTCTCCCTTAGGATATATCTTGTGTCAATTGTGGTTTGCGAGTTTTTATTTCGTTATTCTCTATTTTATGCATAATCATAATTTACATGCATACTTAATAAATAATAATTAACAGATCTAGAAAGCTAAGGAGAAATAAACTCATATTGTAGATTCCATATTCTCTAATATACTTTAGTAGATTTGTTGTGTCGAATTATCCAGTAGAATATCCATGGAAATTTACGGATCATTAATTCATAATCTTAAACTAAAATAAAATAAATTAAAAGATATATATAAAATTGAAAAACGCTTAAAAACTAAACATTTGAAAAAAAATGTTGATACTTTATAGATAAAAAGATTTAAAATGTCAAAAAGTTTCCAAAAAAATGGGTGTTATCATTACCACCACTTTTCAAAACGACAATAAAAATCACCACAAAATGTGACATCTTATAACCTTTACAAAATGAAAACTCGGTAATGTTCTCATTAAATTAAAAACTTTATTAACCTTCATTATATGAGCATAAAATAATACTAATAAATATTCTATTTGAAGATAAATTTCTAGACAAATACACATCTTTCAATACTTTATATGAACTTTTACAATCTTGATTGGTGAAGCTTTGAATGCACATAATAGTTGAAGAATTTGCCAATGCAAATGATAAAAAGCTTGTAACTATGTTTATTGGAAAACAAGTTCAACGCATAAAGTGAACATTTGAAAATTCAATCTTGACTTTATAGGATTACATATTGTTATGAATCCCATACATAAAAAAACTATGAATATCTTACCCATTGTATTAGAGAAAAATTATAATAAAGGTTTGGTCATCTAGAAACTAATGGACTTTGTAACAAAAATAAGAAAAAATATAGTGTCACAAAGGTCAAACTATTTTTAGAATGCCTTGAACTTTGTTCATAGGAATACTTTATCAACTAAATTAATAACAACATCTTTAAAAAAAAAATTAAAGAAAGAGTAGAAGAAAGCCTGAGGAAACAATCAAATATTTTTACCCATGTAAATGACATAGTACTATATGTGGCAGATGTTTGTACACGAACCATATATGACACATGTTTGTTCACTATGCATGCCACCAGTGATTCCAAAAAATTTGGCAATGGTTAAGTTTCTACCATTCTTTTAAAAAAATTCACTAAATCATAAATAATTCATACAACCATATAGATTATATAAATAAAAATATACAATGAATTGCAAGAAATAGAGATAAAATTTATTTGTTTAAATATTGAAGAGTGGATAATTGGTTGAGACCGAGTGACTTTCATCCACCCATAGGTAGTCCACTATGGACATTGTGCCTTAGCTAAGCTATGATACCACTAGGGAAAAGTATAAAGAGAAGGTTTTTAATTCAGATTAAATAAGTCCAAAATAAGTAATTTTCACTAGTAAGTTTCTTAAGGATAGATCGGCTCTAACTGTTGGGCGCGGGATCCCCTAAGGGAAGTTTTGGGGCTTAAAGCCCAGATTTTGACTAAATCTAATGTAAAGACTCCGCATTTTGTGGGCACGGAGTGCGAGCTAAATGAGTCATAGGGTTGTCTGCCCTCATTTTTGTAATGTAATGTAGGCTTTAGAGATCTACCCATGGTCCGCAGACCATGAGATTGTATAAATAGAGCAAGGCTCTAACTTTTAAATGAACGAATCAATTGATGGATGAAGGATGATGAATTGAGTCTTATCTAAGAGTAGAGTCGAGTCTTGGGTCATAGAGTAGGAGAAGGCTCTGCAGCTGAGTGCGCAAAGGCCTAATAGTCCGCAACTAAGTGTGCAGACCCCTGCAACTGAGTGCACAGGGCAGGTTGAGTCTTTAACTGATTGAAGCATTAATAAAAAGAAGTTTTATACCATTCATTTGTATTTATTCATTGTTGTATACACTTAATGTATTGGGTATAAATTACATTTCTGTTGTTTATATGATGCACGAACATATATGATTGTGTTGATTAAGTGAATATAAGATAAAGTATCTGTTTACACGAAGTTAACTAACATTTATATGAAGATAAGTAAGATTAGTGGTGTAACTTGGGGAAATAGTGCAGATCGCTACCTTGGCAGCACGAAAGCTCCTCAGCCCCTGGTTAGGGCTACGCAAAGGCGATTATAGCAGATCACGAAGTAACATGTGCAAAGGTATTCACAATTGGAGTAAATCGACCCCTCATACATCTCAAGGGTGCAGAATCTTGGTTCCAGCATCCCCCAATACTGCTTCGGGTGAGACATCAGTCCACACTCTACGGATTGTTGCCGAGAGGGCCAGTATTGTAGGGTTTTGTTTAGCTAATTAACTCTAAACCTGGGTCAGGAACCCTCAGTCCAACAAATGGCTCCGTTGTCAGAACCAGAATCTGCATAGAGATGTCTAATGTCGTATCATTGGAATCCAACTAAGAAGGAAATTGAAGGTTGGCTGGATAGGAGGATTCACGAGTTTGTAGCACAGGAGAACAGGAATCCACGACTGACAAAAAAAGAGTGGTTATATTGCTACCTATACATAGAAATCCACGAGATCTTTTTCACATCTTTCCCTACCGAGTTGTATGAGTGGATTACGAAGCTAGAAGATAGCCAAGGAAGGTGGAAGCTAAACGGTCCTATTGTGTGGACCCCAGAGTTGGTGTGAAGTTTGGAAGAATCGAAGGATAAGATGATGCACATTGTTGATCACTGGCTCGATCAAATTATAGGAGGATTCATGACTGAATTCGCAGTAGATACTTCAGTCAGCTATAGCAAGGCAGAGCGACGCTTTCTCAAAGGACCACAAGGTAAGTACGTAAAGTCTCTAAATAGTTGGATTAAAATGCTATTGTGTGAAAAAAGGGTTATGCAATTACCTTGATGTTCAGAGCTACGCAAAGTGGAAAAACCTACAGAAACGCAAGAAGTAAGGGACCAGAGAATAGCCCTTTGATTTCACCTCCACGAGGGGACAAGGAAGAGCTCATGATGGTCTCTCGTCAAAGTGCGATCCATATGATAAGGCAAAGAATTTCGCGCATACCACCCCCACCCACACCGCCACCAACTTCACCACCATCACCTCCATCTTCACCCATACCACCTCCACCACCACCGTGAGTCAATATGGCAAGCACGATAAAGTTTCCTGTGTTCAAGGGATTACGAAATGAGGATCCGAACCAATTTTGGTTCATCATAAAAGCCGTACGAGAAGCGCAGGGAGTTACAGATGAAAATATAAAGAAAGCGACACTGGTTAGCGCCCTGCAGGACTGTGCGCTGACCTAGTATATTAAGCACTCCAATTATAATCCAAATGTGGGATCGTAGATATCCAAACATCGCTAAACAGGGAATTTGGCAGGACAAAGTCAGAGGCGCAATCGATCATTGGATTCAAAGAGATCACAATGCTACCAAGCGAGACTCCTTGGGAGCCGGATCAGAGGCTGAAGTGTATAATTTGAGAAGTTAATATGACTTTGACGAATGGACAGCACTGCGAATGGTTTGTAGCATCATTAACGCCACATTTAAGGAGCGTGTTGTCGCAGCAGAAGTTAACGACTCAGGCAGAGGCTCTAGAGATCGCGATGAGGCTTTATGAGACCCCAATACAAGAGCCTAACTTGGGAGTTCAGCAACTCCACACGCAGTTGAAAACCTTATGCCTTGAGCTGCAGAGTCTGAAACAGGGTAGGACAGCTCGACTAGAAGTGCACGAAGAGTCGTGGTGCGTAAAATGCAAGGGTCAAGGTCATGATAAGGACCCCTGCCCTATGTTCGCAAATTACCTCGCGGGAGGAGGACCAATGCCATTAAGACAAGAAGTGAAAGCAAGACCTAGCGCGGCACCTGCTTTGTGGTGCGCGATTTTTCAAATAGGTGAAAAGCATACTACGGACAACTGCTATTTGCTACAGAAGTATATACAAAAATCGCAACAGTTTTTCTGTAATTTTTGTAGGTCGGTGGGACACAATGAGCGCATTTGTATAAGCTATGAGTTGATGATGGATAGAACTCCCACCTACAGGGTTCAGGCCGAAACGTGGCCCCTAGACCAGAGTGCAGGGATGGCGTGAACCGGATTTCAGGGGCGTAGACGATGCCAAGGTGGTCGAGGATCTGGAAGAGGTCGCGGACAATTAATATGCAACAATTGCGGAGGGCCAGGACATTATGCTCATAATTGTACAAATCGAACGCGTCCATCATGTCTATATTATACTTTGTTTGATCATGAGATGGAGGATTGTCCTATGTTGATAGCTAGGATACACGACAAGGGAGTGCTACCACCTCCCCCAACTCAGAACCTGTAGATGATGAGGTCTAAGCTGCGTGAGGAATATCCAAATGTGAACATTGTGCTCCGAAGTGGAATCGCGATGGGAGATGATAAAGGCAAATAGCCCGAAGATAGTACTTGGGTTCGCAAGGCTCCAATGAAAGAAGCATAGTTTGATTTGGAGCAAGCTAAGGAAACCTTCATGGAATCTAAGAAGAGCTTCATTTATGCCTCCACTTCAGGAAGCAAATATAGACCGGAGTCGGAGATGGACCCATCTATGCTTACGACGTTCCTAGAAACATGCAGGAAGCTACTGCGCGACAGTAAGGCTGTAAAAGGATTACAGAAACTCATTAACAGATTCGTTGGGACCGCGCCAGGAGAATCATGCGTAGTCTGAAAGATTGGAAAGCATACAACGAGGACGGGAAGAGAAATGAGGTTAACTGCGCAGATTGGAGAATATGAGATGGACCAAGTAATTCTAGACTTAGGATCGGATGCGAACATTCTGCCAAAGCAGACATGGGAGCTCATGGGGAGGCCTACATTGCAATGGTCTCCTATTCAACTGCGAATGGTGAACCAATAGAAAATAATACCCATGGGGCGATTGCAGGGAATCACCATGGATATTGAGGGAGCAAGCACACCAGCAAACTTTGAAGTGATAGAGATTGTTGATGACAGCAACCCCTACCACCCGCTCTTAGAAATTGATTGGGCCACTGACATGAACGGGGTGATTTATCTGAAGAAGCGCAAGATGATTTTTTAGAAGAATTATTTGCACATAGTTATACCCTTGGACCCTACTGAAGGATCATGGTATACAAATCCGGTGCATGACTATGAAAGTGACGATGATTTGGACTGCATCTACAAAATAACCGTGCAAGAGCAAGATTGGGTAAATCCCACCGTGGACGGACGAATCTCATGAGAGCATGAAAGCTCATGTATGTCGGATTCTGATGAGGAGATAGAGCGATGGAAGAACCAGTTACACGAGGTAACTACACTAAACTGTAATATGATGAAAAGATTGTTGCGCTACGTATCAACAGAAGTAAGGGATCTGCCTACTTATGATGTGTTAAGTGTGGTAGATACTTTCCTAGATAGATTTGAAAGGGAGGTGCTGGAAAAGCAACATTTCCAGGCCTTGAATTGGGTATTGTGCGCTACGCCTGCAAGGTGGTGGGGTATGCACAGAGGAAGCTTTGAAGACTGGCGCACATGTAGGAGGATGATGCGCACATGGTTTGGGAAGCCTAGAGTGTGATTGACAGATAAATACAATGGGCAAGATGATCCACACATACATATGGCCAAGTGGACGTAGGCCTATGGGGAGAAGCCACAACCGGAGTGGGTGCACCTATTTTGTCACACCCTGGATGTTATAGCAATGAATTAGTATATAGAAATAGAGCTCCGCTATGGGACAAATGAATGGGATGTCCAACACGAAGGGTTCGTGATGACCTTCAACTTTGAGGATGGATGGGATAGTATTGATGAAGCGCTACAAGAAGTAAAAGCATCCATATTTAGGATTTCGCAGGAGTCAATAGAGATGATTTAGCTTGAATGGGTTGCTCAGCTAAGTTTTGCACTGGAGTGTTATAATGTAATTGTTGAGGAAGAGGATGAAGATCCGAGGAATATTGATATTCTCGAGACAAAAGCCCGGCACAAGGTTCAAGGACCACAAATTGAGAACCTTGACATAACTGCGCCAGTAAAAACTAAGCAAGTAAATATTAGTACAGAGGTGGAACCTAAATTCACAAAGATTGGGGACTACTAGGACGACGCGACGGTGGACAAGGTCACTGAACTACTTTGTGAATATCAGGAGTTATTCGCGACCAAGTTTAAGAACTTAAAGGGAATAATTAGATATTTAGGGGTAATAAGGATCATGTTGAAACCTGATGCCAAGCTAACTAACAAAGGTCGTATCGCTTAAATCCGAAATACAAAGAAAATATTCGTGTTGAATTAGACAAAATGCTCGCAGTAGGCATCATTGAGCCTGTGGAGGAATCTGACTGGGTAAGTCCGATGGTAATACAAGAGAAGAAGCAAAAGGATGAAATAAGAATATGTGTGGATCTCAAAAAGTTGAATGATGCCTGCATACATGATCCCTTCCCGACTCTGTTCGCAGATGAGGTGCTGGACAATGTACGCGGTCATGAAGCATGTTCTTTTACCGATGGGTTTTCAGGGTGCCATCAGATCAGGATCACGCCAGAAGATAGGAGCAAGACAACCTTCACAACAGAGTGGGGTTGATTTCAATACATTATCATGGCATTTGGATTGAAGAATGCGGTAACCATATTTTCGCGCATAGTTGTTATGGCATTTAGGGAATATATTCACAAATTATTGGAGGTCTATTTTGATGACTGGACTATATTTGGGTTGGTTAGGAGCCATGTAACGAACCTGCGCTTGATGTTGGAAACATGCCGAAGATACAAAATCACGCTTAACCTCAAGAAGTGTATGTTCCTCGTTCCTTTTGGGAACCTATTGGGACATGTGGTTTGTAAACAATGGTTAATGGTAGACTCCGCAAAAATCAGGGTGATTCTAAATTTGGAAGCACCATGCAGTGTGATACAATTGCGCACTACCTTGGGACATATGGGGTACTACAGAAAGTTTATCAAAAGTTACGCCCAAATCACCGAGACGATGGAAAAACTATTGAAGAAGGATGTCACGTTCTGCTGGGATGATGATTGTAAAAGAAGCCTGGATATCTTAAAGGAGAAGATGGTGACTGTGCCAATTCTTATCTTCCTAAACTGGAAGAAATAATTCCATGTTCATGTTGACGCATCATGTATAGCATTGGGGGCAGTTCTCACACAGATGAAAGAGAGGGCTTGGATCACCCTATCACGTTAGCGAGTCGCAGATTATCTAAAGTAAAAAGAAACTATTCCACCACCGAACGCGAGGGACTGGCTATGGTGTATGTGCTCCAGAAATATTGACACTATTTTCTAAGAGGACACTTTAAGATGTATACAAATCATTCTGCATTGAAATACTTGGTCAATAAGCCTGTGTTGGGGGGATGCATATGCAGGTGGCTTTTATTGTTCCAAGAATACAATTTTGAAGTTGTTGTGAAGCCTGGATGCCTGAATGACGGACCTGATCATCTGTCGCACTTTGAGACAGGGGAGGAACCTAACATCTTGGAGGAATGACTACCCGACGTGCAAATTTTTGCTATGCGCGTAGCGGATGGACATTTTGAAGATATAATTCACTTTATAACAATTGGAAATGTGCCGGAAGATTACTCTGTCCAGCAGAAGAAGGAACTAGTGGTGCGTGTAGCATATATTTTTGTCATTGTGAGGCACCTGTATAAGATGGGGAACGATGAGATACTGTGAAGATAAGTACCAGAGTTTGAACGAAGTAGCATCCTTATGAACGCGCATGGGGGCCCCGTGGGATTTCATCATGCAGGGAGAGAAACTACGCAGAAGGTTCTCCGTGCAGGGCTGTGGTGGTCGACCCTTCATCAGGATTCAAAAGCACATTGCAAGGCATGTGATGTATGTCAAAGAATGGGTAATCCATCGCGGAAGGGATGAGAGGCCCTTGAATCCGCAAATGACGTTGCAGCCCTTTGAGAAGTGGGTGATCGACTTTGTAGGACCTATCAAACTGCAAAGAAAGACAGGCACGAAATATATTATTACTACGACAGAATACCTGACGCATTGGGCAGAAGCGCAACCAGTAAAATATTGCACGACCGCGATGGCCACGAAGTTTCTGTTTGACCACGTACTGACACAATTCAATTGTCCGAAGATCTTAATGAGCGACCACGATACACATTTACTGAATGAAACAATCAGCGCACTGACGGAAGAGTTTCAGTTGTATCATCAGAAAAGCACACTGTATCACCCACAAGCTAACAGGACCATAGAAGCGTTTAACAAAGTATTGGAGACTGCGCTGACAAAAGTATGCAATGCGCAGTGAAGTGACTAGGACTTACGCGTACCCACAGTATTATGGGATTATAGGACAACATGTAAGAAAATAACGTGACAGACGCATCTTAGGCTGGTCTATGGAGTGGAAGTCGTAATTCCAATGGAGTATATCATGCCTAGTTTACGCATAGCAGCACTCATAGGTATGACGGACCGTGACGCCTTGGAGGAGAGGCTCATGCAGATGGAGGAACTCAAAGAAGAATGGTTTTTGGCTGGATTCCATCAGCAAGTAGAAAAGAAGTGCGAAAAGGCCTGGCATGATTGACATATCAAGTTACGCACTTTTAAGTTAAACAATTTAGTGTTGTTTGATAAATTCCCGGGGAAGCTCCAAATGCATTAGATGGGACCATATGTTATTAAGGAAATCACAGATGGTGGTGGGATGCAGTTGGTGAAACTGAATGGTGAACTCTTCCCAGGAAAAGTAAATGGTAGTTGGTTGAAGCCATACACAAGTGGCCCTGCCATTTTACTAGCCGCAGGAGGAACAACAAGCAGTTGCTCAGTGCATTGTCAATCTTACAGCAAGCAAAGTTGGGAGGTCTCCTCGTGAAGATCTCCGCACCGACAGAGTGACTTGAGGGCGAGTCATGATGTTTATGTTGGGCGCCTGTTGGGCGCGAGATCCCCTAAGGGAATTTTCAAGGCTTAAAGCCCAGATTTTGACTAAATCCGATGTAAAGACTCCACGTTTTGTGGGCATGGAGCGCGAGCTTGTAAATTAGTCATAGGGTTGTCTGCCCTCATTTTTGTAATGTAATGTCGGCTTTAGAGATATACCCATGATTCGCGGACCATGGGATTGTATAAATAAAGTGAGGCTCTAAGTTGTAAATGACGGAATCAATTGATGGATGAACGATAAATAATTGAGTCTTATCTAAGAGTAGAGTCGAGTCTTGGGTCCTAGAATAGGAGAAGGCTCTGCAGCTAAGTGCACAAAGGCCTAGTAGTTTGCATCTGAGTGCACGGAACCCTGCGCACTCAGACCTAGTAGTCCGCAGCTGAGTGCACGAACCCTTGCAGCTGAGTGCGCAGGGCAAGTTGAGCCTATAACCGATTGAAACATTAATAAATAGAAGTTTCATACCATTCATGTGTATTTATTTATTGTTTTCTGCACTGAATGTATTGGGTATAAATTACATTTATGTTGTTTATATGCTGCCCGAATATATATGATTGTGTTGATTAAGTGAATATAATATAAAGTATATGTTTACGAGAAGTTAACTAACAGTTATAAGAAGATAAGTAATATCCATGGTGTAACTTGGGGAAATAGCGTAGATTGTTGCCTTAGCAGCACGAAATCTCCTCAACCCCTGGTTAGGGCTGCGCAAAGGTGATTATAGCAAATCACCAAGGTATCGCAGGTCAGGGTAGTGCGTGAAGTAACCTGCGCAAAGGTATTCACAGTTGGAGTAAATCGACCCCTCAGACATCTCAAGGGTGCGGAAACTTGGTTCCAGCATCCCCCCATATGGCTTTGAGTGAGACATCAGTCCGCGCTCCACGGGTTGTTGCCGAAAGGGCTAGTAGTGTAGGGATTTGTTTGGCTAATTAACTTTGAACCTGGGTTAGGCCCCCTCAAGCCAGCACTAAGAATCAAGTTTTTTGGGCCCCTATATTACAGCCCTCATAAGCATTCATTATTCGTTTATTTGTGGTATTAGGAGGTCAATTAGAAACTTTCATCGAAATTGTACCCTTTGCCTCCTATATTTATACCAAGAAGAACTAGTTTTAGGATCATCATATTTTGTCTTGTGTATTGAATTCATTGTGATCTGAGGTTTCTATGTTGAAGTGGATTCTATTCATTGAATTCTTATCAATTTTAATCATAACATTTGGTATCATAGCATGCAAACCTAAGGTTATGATGTTTCAAATGTGTCATTATGGATCATTGTCATAAAAAAATTTCTAGGAAGCTTTAGAATGTGAAATTTTGAGATGATTGAGGATATATCTTGGAGTACATTTAGTAAAAAATATAGATTATGTTCAATATACTTTTAGAGACATACCCTATGGAAATTAGGGTTTGTGAATGGTCCTAAAATCAGTTTCAAACAAGTGATATTTGAATTTTCATTATAATATTTTTATGGGATACTTTTGACAATGAAAATTTTAAGAAACCGAGGAGAAACCTCAAGGCACCTCTAGTAAAATTTTTATATTCATGTTTTCTATAGTTTTGAAGATATGTCATATGGAAGTTAGGATTTCCAAAATAGTCCTCAAATCAATTTCAAATAAGTAATATTGGAATTTTTGGTTGTAACTTTCTCGTAAAGAAGTTTTAGACCATTGAAATTTTATGGAACTATGGAGACATATTGAGGTACATAAAATAAAAATTTCAAAAAATATTTGAAAAATTAGACAATGGCTTGTTATACAAGTTTGTTCTTAGGAAGAAGCTAAAAAAAACAAGTTTTGTCAAATTTGCCATAACTTTCACTTAGCGCATCAAATTTTGATCAGACTTGTGGAATTTCAAAGAAGAATATTAAAGTATTACAAACCGAATGTTCATATTTAAAAGGGCTAAAATTCCAAATGTATATCAGGACAAATGTGAGTTATCCGATTAGTCTACAAATTAGGGTTTTGAAAAGTAGGTAACTTACAATTGGCATATTTATTGGAAGATCTAATTTTGGTGATTCAAAATTTGTCATAAAGAAGAAAAAAATTACCATTATTATTTATTCACATGCTCCTAAGCGTGCTTCAAAAGTAACTTCACCAGTTAAACCTCTAGAAAGCTCATCCATGACTCATGAATAATAGAATATGTCAAGTACCTAATATCCAAGCTGGAAAGTTAGTTGTCATAGAGGTAAGAATAAATTAAAAGGAGATGTAACAAAAGATAGATGAAAATTATTTATTTTTGTGTAGAATAGATAGGTATTCCCATATGGCTAAGACGTCTTCAAGTGGGCCTAGATAAATTGTGTAGAATTTCATTTTGTTTAATTAAGTCAGTCCAAGAAATTGAAGTCATCCCAAGATGGTGAAGGGACATGCCCCTTAGGTTGTCATGCCCATTTCACAAGTATAAATAGATGACGTGATGCCTCATTTGCTCACTAACAAAGACAAAGTCTGATTTGATTTTTCTAAGGTCTATCTTCCCTGTCTTAGACACTCACACGCGTGAGGAAGGAGAACAATTTGATTTGTCCCTTTGACTGAAGTTGATTGAACCTTTGACTATCATGTTTGACCAAGTACTTAACTATTGTTTGACCAAGCTACTTGACCAAGATTAACCGCAGAACAAGTTGAGTTTGACCACATATGTGAAGAGTTGACTACAGGTTTGATTGCAAGAGTTAACTGCAGTAGTTGGCTCCAGGAGTTGACCATAGGGTTGAATATGACCAAATCAAAAGTTTGACGAGATTTGACTTTTTAGCTAGCTTAACCAGTGTTGAATAGTTTTTTATTTTTGACCAAGTTTGACTAGTACTTTAACTTGGATATTGGCACAAATTTATAGACAAATTGTTGATTTGTAAACCTTGCTAAAGAATAATTTCTCCTAAGAAAGGTTGTTGGGTTTTCTATCAAGGTTGGGTTTTCTAGGGTAAAAATATTGTCTCTATTATCCATGGTTTGCTTTCTATGATATTTCATGTTTCTATTGCATTTACTGTTGAAATTTTCTAAGTGTAATTTTTCGATGATAGTAGTGGCATAAATATTGTGTGAAAAAACATTAGGAAACAATTATCTGGGAAAAATTGTACCTATTGTACATCTTGTATAAAATTAAACATAGTATTAAATCCTTATTAAAAGAGAAACCATTGAAGTCAACCTAAGAGATAGTACTCAACAACTTGATTTGTTTTTTATCCCTTGTCAAAATGGTGCCAAGTCTTAGAGTTGAAGATAGGTTGGACGGTGCCGCTAATTTCAAATCTTGGAAGACTAAGATACTTCTTATCTTGGAATGACCTTTAGTATCATGTGAAGGAAGTAATTTTTAGAGCTAGACAGCGTTGAGGAGAAAGGAAAGCATAAGAAAAATTAAGGCAAGGGTAAGAGTATATTGATAGATTCTGATAGATTCTATGAAGGGCCCCTTGATTCCACATGTTGCTAAGTTGAAGACTGCATACAATGTGTATGATGCTTTAGTGGTATTTTTCTAGAGTTAGCCTTGAGGCATCAAATATGTAGTATCATTATGTCCATACTCATATTTTGATGTCTCTTATCATATGAAAGTCTCTCAGTTGAGAGATGAACTTGGAGCTATTGGAGATACCATTAATGATGCAAAGCTTGTTACAAAGACCCTCAACAGATTTCCTTCCTCATGGGATCCCTTTGTTCAAGGAATTTTACATGAGAAAAGTTTCCCAAGTTTGATGAGTTATGGAATGATTATGTCTAAGAGGAGGTCAAATTGTTGTCCAAGGACAATTTGTAGAGACCTCAGGATGAAGAAACTAAAGCACTTGCAGCGCATGCAAAGAAAGGAAAAGGAAGAAGAAAAATTGGAAAGTTTGATAAGAATAATATAAGTAGAAGACTTGCTCGAATTCAAGACAAGGAGAAGAAGGATATGTCAAAGATGAGGTGCTTCAATTGTCATGATTTTGGACACTATGCCTCCCAGTGTCCTCAGAATAAAAGGAAGTAAAAACAACATGCACCAACAATTGATGTTGATGATGATGATGAGCATCAACCTCAAAAGGAGATTGCATAGGAAAGTTGTAAAGAATACTTCCTTTGATATTCATTAATGATTTTTTCCCCGTGAAGGCTAAGGATGAGGTCTTCAATAAGATCTAAGAGTTCAGGACTCAAGTAGAAAACCTGATAGAGAAGCAGATCAATGTTTTGAGGACATATAATGGAGGAGAGTATACTTCCAGGGACTTCAGTGATTTTTTCAAGGAGGAAGGGATCAAGAGCGAGTGGATAGTTCCCTACAACTCTTGCCAATTTCTTCCTTGACTAAGAGATAAGTACTTCCAATAATATTTTTTCTCCTTTTGATTTTTTGGTTAGCCTTTTGACCTTATTTTTTGGATATCAAAAAATTGCTTGGTTATGATTTTTACATGGCCTCTCGAATGGGGTTTGCAGAAAGGAAGAACAAGTCTATTACGAGGGATGCCAAGGTGATGATTCATGCAATAAATGACATCATCAAGAAGTACCAAGTGAGTTTTTTGGCAAGAGGGTTCTTCCAGAAAGAGGGAGTGGACTACGAGGAAAAAATTTCTCCAGTGGCCAAATGGTCAAGTTCTTGTATGGCCTAAGGGCTTGAGCATAGACTGAGAAAGAGTGCTTGTTGTTTGAAAAGGAGGATTGTATATATTGATATGATGTCTAAGACCATGCTAGATGATTGGAAGAGCTTCCAGATCAGAGGGAGCAGACAGTCAGGCAGAGTGGAAGGATAAACCTTCCAAGAGTATGTCATGGGTTGAGATTTTTAGACTAGATGCTTAGAGACAGGAGGTCTCTAGGAGCAGCATGCCTTCTATGAGGGGACCATACTAGACAATAGGGTATGCTTTAGTGACATAGGGAGAAATAATGGCAATAGGGTTTTCTTCCATGACAAAAGGAGCAACCAGGATTGCCACAAGAAGATCTACTTCAGTGTCAAATGGAGCACCCAATTAGGGAGACCAGAAAATAGTTTTGGTAATGGATCTAGTGAAGGAAGTTGGCAAGTTTGTGGTTGAGCTAAGGCATGTGAAAGATCATTTGTTAAGGTACTTTCATGGTATAGTTGGACATGGTGCAGAAGGGAGCAACAAAGATTTGGTACATATCCACAGACAAGCAAATTGCAGACATTCTCACCAAGCCTATGTCTAAAGCGAAGTTTGTATACTTCGGAGACAAGCTTGGCATGATGTAGAATGTCTCCCTCATTAAGAGGGAGTGTTGATTTTTCTACAATTTGCAGAACAAGGTAGACATTCTCCCACGAGGTCATGTTGATTTAACTAGGGGAGAATGATACATTCACCCATTAAACCAAGCTGATTTTCCTAGGGGTGAATGGCCCAAAGTGTTGATTCTTGCAGGATTGGGGCATACTTTCTCCCATACATCCACACTGATTTGGATAAGGTCATGTTGATTTGACTAGGGGATATTGATACATTTACCAATGGAGACATGCTAATTTAGCATTCACAGGGTTATGTTGATTTAACTAGGGAAGAATGATACATTCACCTAAGAGGCCATGCTAATTTGGATGGGACATGATGATTTGGCTAGGCATGAATATCCCAGGGCAAACCTTCTCCTGAGAATCCATGCTAATTTGGTTATGTCATGTTCATTTGACCAAGGAAAATGGACAAATTTACCTAAGAAGCCATGTTGATTTGGCTAGGGGTAAATGGCATGTGTTACTCACATTACCTACTCCAAGATGGAGTTATCTATATCTATAGATGTGCATATGAGGTGACAATACATCAACATAAAAATCTCATGAACTTTTCTTATGGAGGAGAAAATTTAGCTAAGGAGAATACCTCCCTCGCTAAGAGGGAGTGTTGATTTTTGTGTAGCATCGGGAGGTATTCCCATATGACTAAGAGATCTTAAGACAACCTTGATAAATTATTTAAGTTTTAATTATAGTCAAACAAGTTAGCGCAAGAAAGTAAAGTCCACCCAGGAAGGTGAAAGGATGTGTCACTTGGGTTGTCACACCCATTCAACAAGTATAAATAGATGATGTGATGCCTCATTTGTTCACCAATGAAGAGCAAGCCTGATATGATTTTTTTGAGGTCTATCTTTGTTCTATTGAACTTTCGCATGTGTGAGGAAGGAGGACGATTTGATCTGGCCCTTTGACCGAAGTTGAATAAACCTTTGACCAACCTATTTAACTGAGTATTTGGTTGTCTTTTAACTAAGTTTTACCATAGAACATGTTGAGTTTAATTGCAAGTGTGAATAGTTGACCATAGGAGTTGATTGTGGGGTCGAGTTGATTGTAAGGTCAAATTTGACCAGGTTGAAAGTTTGACTAGATTTGAATTTTTGGCTAGTTTGATTAGCAGTTAATAGTTGTTGATTTTGACTAGGTTTGACTAGTATTTTGACTTGGATACTGACACTGACTTCTACAAAAATTGTTGATTTGTAAACCTTGCTGAAGAATAATTTCTCCTAAGAAAAGTTGTTTGGTTTTCTCCCAAGGTTGGGTTTCCCAACGTAAAAATATTGTTTCTATTGTGCATGGTTGTCTTTCTATGATCTTTATTGTTTCTGTTGCATTTATTGTTCAAATTTTCTAAATGTAATTATCCAATGATAGCAATGGCATAAATATTGTGTGAAAAATCATTAGGAAATAATTATCCGGCATAAAATTATATCTACTATACATCTTGTAGAAAATTCAACAAAAATAAGGAATATATAAGAAGATGGAACAACTAGAACAAAAGATCGATGGAATGGAACAAAATATTATATAAATTACAAAAGTGAGGCTCCTTAAAATTGATAATGTTCCTGAAGGGACTCATGAAAGTAAAGGTAGTATTTAAGGCGAACAACTTGCCAATAATAAGAATTTTTCAAGTGGATTTAGTCCAATAGTGGAGCTACTTATGGATTATTTCCTAGGGACTAAGCCTTCCCAAGGTTGAATTATGAAGTTTGAAGGAAAAGAGGTCTTTACCTAACTACACCAAATAGAAAAATATTTTGAATTGCATAATATGATAGACAATAAGCAAAGGATTCGCATAGAAACTTTTAACTTTGAGATAAAATTGTATCAATTGTGTCAATGAGTAGTTAAAAAGAATCCTTGTTCTTATCATTATACTTGGGGATTATTTAGAATATACTTAGAAACACAGTATGGAAAATCTTGGGAAAAGAACTACTTCATTCAAGTGACAAGAAATAATTAGTTTGGTAACATTGAAGATTATAATTCAAAATTTAAGGTTTTGGCCACAAGGGTGGATAACATAAGTGATAAACATGTGTTGGAAGGTTACATGGGTAGATTAAAAAGAATACATTAAACATGAATGTTTCCTAAAACATCCCAAAAAAATTTTGGAAGTTGTGCAATTTTCTCATCATATTCAAGCCAATAATAAAGCTACACACGAGTCTACCATGAGAGCATACGTAGGAATCAAAGATCAGTTTAGGTTCATATGACAATGCTACCTCAACCTAATTGAATACCACAGAAAGAAATGGAGGAAAGAAGAGAAAAGGAACCATGTTGTGGTTGTAAGAACAAAATGTCAAAAAGGCATAAATGTCAAGAAATAAAATTATTCACCTTGGAAAATAATGATGTAGAGGAAATGGAGTCATATACACAAAGTAATGAGGAATAAATTGTCAAATTAAAAGAACAGGAAATAAAGGTGGAAATCATGCATAACATTGATCCAGACAGGTGTGAGATATTTGTTCATGCATTGGTAGGTTTGTTAACACCTCAAACCTTGAATATTATGGGTTACATTAAGAAACAAAGGGTCGCGGTTTTCATTGACTCGGAAAATACTCATAACTTCATTGATAAAATATTAGCAAAGAACCTCAATTATTTTGTATATCTAGTTAAAAAATTTCAAGTTTTAGTTGCCAATGGAGGGAGTAGTGATTGTGTGGTAAAATGCTTCAACATTAAACTTAGTAGAATATAATTTGGAAAGCCTAATGTATTCCATTCCATTTTGAGGTGTATATGTCGTTCTAAGGATTCAATGGTTGAGAACATTGGACTAATTTCTACAAACTATAATGAATTATTCGTAAGATTTAAATTGGAAGGAATTCAATTTGAGCTTAAAGGGTTAAAACTTGGACCTTCTCAAGTAATAGGCTCTCATAGGATGAAAAAACTCCTACGAAAGTGGTAGCAAGGAAATTGTGGTTAAATTGTATTCTATGGAAGTTAAGTAGGAAGATAAAATATTTTGCTTGAATTAAAATGCACCTTGGAAAAACACTATAGGGTCTTCCAATAAAACCTTGAAGGTCTACTTCCACCTAAATATCATGAGCATCAAATCAAAGTAGTACTTATAAGTACTCCTCCTAATAAACGGCCTTGCAAATATCCCCGTCAACAAAAGGGATAGATTGAGAAAATAGTATAAGATACGCTATATTTAGATATTATTTAACATAGTAGGAGTTAATTTGCAGCTCTAATAGTGATGGTGAGAAGAGAAGATAATTTTTGGAGGATGTGTCATGATTATAGAGATCTATGTTAAAATCACCATTAAGGATAAATTCCCCATACCAAATATTAATGAGCTATTTGATGAGCTTCACATAGTGGCTTGATTTACAAAGCTTGATCTTAGATAAGGATACCACTTTATTAGATTAAGAAAAGAAGACATTCCCAAACAAATTTTAGAACACATGAAGGGCACTATGAGTTCTTGGTCATTCCTTTTAGGTTGACTAATGCTACTTCTACTTTTCAAATCCTTATGAACAAAAAATTTAGACCCCATCTTAAAAAAAAAAATGTTGGTTTCTTTGATGATAAATTTATCTATAGCAAATCATGGGAAAAACACATTAAACATGTGGATAAAGTTCTACAAATTCTTGAGAACAATCAACTTTATGTAAATATATCCAAATATTCTTTTGGGAAATAAGAAATATGGCATTTGGGTCATATTGTTTCAAAGGAAGGAGTTAACGTGGACCCTCAAAAAATCCAAGAAATTACAAAATGGCATATTCCTAAGAACATCAAGAGCCTTGAGGATTTTTTGGGCTTACAATATATTATTGGAAATTTGTTAAATTTTATGCACACATTGGAGGCCCACTCACATCTTTCTTGAATAAATATTCATTTGTATGGAATGAGGAGGCTACTTTGGCATTTTCCCTCTTAAATGATGTTATGTCTTCTACATTTATATTAGCAATACTTGATTTTGGTAAAACAATCATAGTAGAATGTGATGCTTCAAGACAAGGAATTGGAACGATGTTGACAAAACAGAGACCATTCATTTTTGAAAGCAAACAATTCAAGAGAAAAGATATGGTGAAATAAATGTACTAAAAAATGGAAAAAAAAATTCTACATGCAATAGAAGATGGAAACAATATCTCATTAGCAGACACTTTAAATTCAATACAAACCATCATAGCTTATAGTACTTTTGGAGAAAATATTTTCATTAGAAGAGAAACAAAAATGGTTAGCAAAAATGCAAGGGTTTGATTTTGAGATAATAAACAAGAAAATGAAGGACAATGTAGTAGTGATTGCTCTTTCTAGAATAGAAGAAGCCTCAATTTTATGCGTTATTACATCTTCCATTATAGTATGGTTGGAAGAAGTTCACCATGAATGGAAAAATGACAATAGCGCTAAACAGAAAATATAATGTATAAAGGAATGAATGAACTCTATGGGACATTGGCAGTGGAAAGGAGATATACCTTGGTGCAAGGATAGAAGATGTGTATGCCCTTAATCAAAGTTGAAGAAACAAATATTAAGGGGGTCCCATGACTCTCTGATGGAAGGCATGCAGGGTTCCTTAAAACATATTAAAGGATCAAAAATGATTTTTTTATGGAAGGAATGGAGAAATATATTCAAAAATTTAGAAAATAATGTTATTTTTTCCAAAGAAATAAAGGAGAGACCGTAAAATCCCCAGGTTTTCTTCAACCATTACACATACCTGATCAAAGATGGGAAGAGATATCATTAGACTTCATTACAGTGTTGCCAAAATCTAAAGGTAAATATGCCACTTTTGTGGTCATTGATAAACGCATAAATATGCACATTTATGTGGAATCCAAAGTACATACATAATAAGCACAGTGGAACAAGTTTTCATGAATGAAATTCATAGACTTCATGGTATTGCTAAGGGTAATAGTAAGTGACAGAGATCCAAAATTTATAGGAAATGTTTGGAAAGAATTATTGAAGATGAGTGGAACAACGCTACCGATGAGTTCAGCATATCATCCACAAATACATGGTCAACCAAAAATAGTTAAAAAATGTTTAGAGGGTTATCTATGGTGTTGTTCTTTAGATAAGAAATCTCAATGAGTGAAGTGGCTTCCTTTTGGAAAAATGGTTGTATAACACTACCTATCACACATCTACTATAATGACTCCATTTGAAGCCTTTCAGAGATATCCAGCTCCTAGTACCTCATATTTTTTGCAAGATAAGTCCAAAGTACATGAAATATAGCCATACTAGGAGAATATTAAGAAACATTCACAATTCCTAATGACAACCTTCAAATGGTGCAAAAGAGGATGAAACAACAAGTAGATCAACACCGAAGTAAAAAAAAAAAATTAAAAAATTAAAAAAATAAAAAAATAAAAAAATTTGAGGTTGACTAGGTATTTTTGAGACTATAGTCTTATAAGCAATTTACACTCAAGCAAAAGAAGAATCAAAATTAGCTCCAAAATTTTATGGACCCTACAAGATTATTCGTAGGATTAGACATGTGGCATATGAGTTGGATTTTCCTCCTTCTCACATTCATAAGGTTTTTTGTGTATTTTTCCTAAAAAAGGATTTGGGACAAACTATGTTAATGCGAACAAAACTTCTAGTATTAGATTGAGAAAGGAAGTTTATTCTTGAACCAAAAAAAGTTATGTATAAATGTTCACTATCTCTTTCAAATGGAAGAATTATGTAGTACATAATCATGTGGAAGAATATGCCTTCAAAAGACGTTACGTGGAAAAATGAGCAGTTCCTGAAAAAACCCTCAATTATAAGCTTTAAGGGAAAAGATTTTTAAAAACATGGGGTATATGTTAATGCCTTTGGGCTCCTAAAGTATGGCCCTCACAAGCATTCATTATTAGTTTGTTTTTTATAGTAGGAGGTGGGCTAGACTTTTCACTGTAATTGTACCCTTTGTCTCCTATATTTATAACAAGGAGAACTAGTCTTAGGATAAACATATTTTGTCTTGTGTACTAAATTCACTGTAAAAGGAAGTTTCTCCATCAAAGTGGATTATATTTATTGACTTCTAATGAATTCTAAGGTGCAAGGTTCATAACACTAAGTCACCACATTTCCTACCCCATACAAAACGAGGAGAACTTCTTTATCTACTACACAATCCCTTAGAAATTCCTCCCTGTAATGTTATCCAATCTAGCATGGAAAGGTCTAGGTTGATATCTCAAAACTTGTACAACATTTCCTTAGTTTCTTGGTTATTTTTCCAAGTCTAATGACTTATCTTCATCATTGGTTTGTTCTACAATAGAATAGTTATGTTTTTCTATTATCCCATGTCTCTAAAGCTTCTTCTTTTTGTCTTTTTTCCAACCTCCACTTTCCTATTTGAATTTTTTCATGTGTAAATGATAATAAGGGAAATATCATACAATTTTTTTCTTATTCCACAACTCTAAGCAAGATAACTTGCTAAATTTTAGGAGTTAGTGACTTAGATTGAGGAATTTGTTTCCTCCACTCCTCTTAACTTCATTTAAATCTGAAATATAAGTTTTGAATAAGTGAAGGTTCAAAATAACACAATGCATATGATTCTAGGTATAAATCCCCCAAAACCCCCTCACCTTTTCCCTCTTGTGGTATCATAGTCCCTTTAGGCACTCTTGGTCCAATCGCCTTGGTTATTTTATTTATTTTAAGAAAAAAGAATGCAAGAGAGTCAACCCAAGATATTACAATTGACCAACTTGCTGATGATAGATTGACATGGTAATCATCCTACAATTACATTGTCCAAAATTTAAAAGAGAGCACATGCAATGGAAAAAACTAATGGTCGTGAATGATTATTCCTTCCATGTTGTTTTTGAGGTAATGACTCTTCATGAGAATAAGAAATACTCAAATTTGAGGCTTCCTTGAAGGCATTTCCTACAGGTTTTTAGATAGCCCCTTGTTTGTGTGACAAACTATTAAAGGATTGTACCAAACAACTCCTCGAGATGTTAGACATTGTAAGCCAATTATGATATTCTTCTTTGTACTTCCATTTGCCTCTTATCATGACCATTGACCAACTTAACCATGATCTAGTGATGTGGCACTTAACTTGCGACTACACGTTCCAAAATTTGGAGGATGCTTGTAGTGGAAAAACATAATGATTAGGGGTTATTATTCCTTACAAATCACTTTTATGGCGACATCCTATCATGAGAATAATAGATGCTTGATTTTGATATCTCCTTGGGGGCACTTCCTGTGGGTTTTCAATATAGCCCCATGTTTGTGTGACAAACTATTAAAATATGCATGGATTTTATGGCTCTGGTTGCACTCAATATCAATTGAATGCATTCATTGGCATTTAACACACTAACACTGGTTTATCATTTAAATTTGCATTATACACGATACTAGAACGCAAACTGTAATGCAAGGACCATGGTTATTGGTACACAAATTTCCTCATTTTGGTGGTATTCCTTCAGTTCCAATAAAAATTTGATCGTTGAAATTATCAATTGTTTCTTAGATTTAAATTTTGAGGTTCTAGATTTATTTAGATATCCCAAACAAATCTAAGATTGTAATTTTGATATGCTAAAATTGTGGGTTTGGAATTAAATTGATTAGAACCCAAAAGAACACCAACAAAGTAATCCGCAAATTGGGATTAAAGGACCAAAAATATTTTAAATTTGAACAATTTTAAGTCATTTTGCATAGACATTATGATGTTTTATGAGAAAAGCAAAGACATAAACAACATATATAAAATGTCAAAATTTTCCTTTTATATAGAAGAATGTACATTACAATTATTATTTTTTTGTAAGTTGGTACACAATTTTCTATTAATAAAGAGATTTTACATTGAAGACATGCTTATCAAAAGAGACTAATCTAGAACGCAAAACTCAACCAAATATCTTTGAGTAGCATCAAGCTTCCAAAAAGAAGAAAGACTAGCTTGATCATCATTTATCATTGGTTTTACAAAATATCACGTAGATAATAAACAGATATGCTCCCAACCAAAAGGTGGCAAGATTCTGAGTATGAAAATGCAAAACTACAAAAAGAAATTCCATCCAATACAGTGAAACAAGAGCCTAATGAAGGTCAGCCATCAGTTTGCTGAATTGACGTCATGAAATCCACCAAAGCCACTAGTGTGCAATCTGCACTGAGGAGAAATGCTAAAAATGTGCTTTGCAAACAAAACAATACCCTTAGTCTAAGATGACCACCGGAGAAAGGGGAGCTCCATTAGCTCGTGGAGCAATGTTGACTAGTTAGACATTGATCACAACAGGAGTGTCAGTGATATCTTCAAATTCATAATCAAAATATGACACTACATATTTTTCCACCCTTTGCAAACGTTTAAGTATGCCATCCAAACAAAAACGAACATTCCTTAGGAGGCGTTTTATGTCCTCTTGACTTGCAAAAACTTTGTAATTATCCACTTGTTTGACTTGGAGCATCAGACGAAATAGGGTGTCCAGTTGTTGATGAATTGTGACAGAATGCAAGAAATGTAATCTTCTTCTTCTAAATTTCCCAGGGTTGGGAATCCATTTGAAATCTTGATTACCCACCTCTGAATCAGAGAAGTAGGCCTTATCGCCAAATTCTATGGATTCAAGGTGTCGAATCTTCTTTATGATCTCTGGAGGAACTGAGTCAAACAAGGTTGCCACCGAATTCTATCCAAATAAACCTTTATGTGGAGAAATAGAGCTACTATTAGCACCTCCCCATTGGCTTGCCATTATATGACAAGGTGATAGGAAACTTGTACACTACAATTCTTTCATTCTCATTGGTTTTATAATATATTGCATGACTTCTTGTTTGCTTTGCATAAGCTAACCCTAATGAATATCATGTCAAGAATGTTAGCGTGCATATGGAAATAATAATGATGTGTGATTCAACAACTTTATATTGATTATTCATAAATTATTCAAAAAATACATTTATTTTTTAAGCAATGTAAACATAACGACCAAATATAATGTTTTTGTCATAATAATATTTATTTTTTACTCTTAACCTTATAAATTAATTCAGTACCTGAACAATAATGACGTGTGATTCAACAACTTTGTATTGATTATTCATAAATCATTTAAAAAATACATATTTTGATTATTCATAAATCATTCAAAAAATACATTTATTTTTTAAGCAATGTAAACATTATGACCGAATATAATGTTTTTGTCATAATAATATTTAAATTGTATCTTAAATTTATAAATTAATTCAGTACATGAACAACCTCTCAAGCAATCGAATTATGAAAATTATCCAACTCAAACTTACAATTATCAATAATATTTATCAGATTTCAAACAAAAATAAGTTAGAAAATATGCTTTAAAAAAACAATATATTAAATATTTAAACAAGATTCATTTAATAATCAATAAATATTTCTAAAAAAACTTAATAATTAAGAACATATGCTTTCACTTATGGGGCTTTGGATTGAAGATGAATGGATGCATTGTTAAGGCACTTAGTGTGATAGGTCACTAGGTCAAATCCCCCATAAATCTTACCTACCCAAAAAAAAAAAAAACAAAACAAAAACAAAAAAACAAACAAACAAACAAACATACACTTTTATTAAACTATTGTGATAAAAACTCACAGCAAAGAAGTTCCTCTCTAGTAAAAACTAATCTAGCGTCTAAAACTCTCAACCCCAATTTAATTAAAATAAAATTTAAAATTTCATTGAAATATTTGCAAAAAAAATCAATTTTAAAGATTTGAAATTTCATTGAATTCTTTGAAGAAACCCATAAATGTTTGCGCTCATGATTAATACAGTCCTCAACCCAAAACACTCTGGAATGTGCCTATGGACGGGAAAGTTGGTCTCTTTTGGTGATGTGAGTCGCTTGAAACTTTGTTCTCTAGCTTCTAGAGGGATAACTTGGCAAAATCCAGAAGTTGGAATGGTGTTTTAAAACGAGTTGTTTTTAATGAGATTTTTTAGAAAAAAATAAATCGAGTTTTTCATATTTAATTAATATAAAATTTGGTCAGAATTTATTGAAATCACAAATTTGATGGATAACCTTTACACAATCAAAATATTCCAAAAAAAATTAAAAATACCAAAGTCCATATATACAATTAAAAAAATCAATTTAAATAATACATAACAAAATTTCACCAATTTTAAACATATACAGTTTTACATAGTAAATGTATTAATCTACCTTTTATATATCTTATATAATAATAATCTTGCTTCTTTTTCCCTGAAAAAAGAAAAACAAAATTTTAAAATGAAATCCAACGCCAAAAAATCAAACAAAAAGAACTCTATTTTAAAATAACTTACTTGACTTGTGACACCGCCTTAAAATCAGTCCTCGTAACATTTCTCTGGAACCCTCCATTGTTCACTCTCCAGAGTTTTAAAATAACTTGACTTGTGACACCGCCTTAAAATCAGTCCTCGTAACATTTCTCTGGAACCCTCCATTGTTCACTCTCAATTCGAAGAGACTTTCATCGTATTCCACTCCTCTTTGGTGAAGTAGTTACTGGGAAACGTAGCTATGGCGTTTGCAGGGTTTAGGAAATCATCTATTCTCCTGCGGACTGTTAATATTCATCGCTCTGGATTGCCCTCCACCATAACAAGGAGCATCTCCACCGGGGACGTCCTCACGCAAATTCAGAGCGAGTTCGAGGATTTGTTGGAGCAACAACGCATCAAAATGGCTGCTCCTGATTGGCTGCCTTTCCTTCCGGGCTCCTCCTATTGGTTCCCTGGCAGCAGGTACTATCCTCTCCATCAGCAGGAGGAGGAAGAACACAAGAAGAGGTCTCTCAAGCCAAAGGCATACAAAGAAGATAATAGCCGTGTGGTTTGTCACTTTGTAATCCTCGACTCTTATTCAGACTCTGAGAATTAACCTACTTGAATTTCATAGCCTAGGGATATTGCATTTGGGGTTTCGGTGCACAAGGCATCAAATAATTTTCTGTAACTATGTAGTTTTTGTACAGAATATAATGTTTTGCAGCCAGGTTGTCTTGAATCCAATGAATGTGGCCTTATTTGATTTCTGATGCTGCTTTGCATCCATTGAATCGAAGACTTGCTTGGATTTTCATTTTATTGTCATTGTTTTAAATCACCCATCTTAAACTTGGTGGGACATGAAAAGCATAGCAATTTGGTCAAAATTCAAGAATCATAGTACATCTTTCACAAGTGGGCATCTAAAGTGAACTCACAGGGACTTGTGCATTATCAATGACACGGAGAACTATGTGAATCATTTGGTCAAGTTAGCCAATATGGGGTAACCTAGTTTAGAGGATTATACAATCCACTGTTTACCAAAACTAATGGCAATGCCATGAGGGTTGCTTCAGCTGGGGTAATCTATTTTAGTGGATTGTATGGGATTATACAATCCACTGTTTACCACAACCATGGGCAGTGATATGAAGGGTTGCTTCAATTGGTGTTACCAAAACCATTGGCAATGTCATGAGGGTTGTTTTAGATGGGGTAACCTACTTTAGAGGACCATACAATTTATCGGTTATCAAAATCATTGACAATGTCATGAGGGTAACCCAGTTAGGACCATACAATTTGCTGGTTTATCAAAACCATTTGCAATGTCATAAGGGTTGTTTCAGCTGGGGTTACCAAAACCATTAATGTCATCAAGGTTGCTTAAGTTGGGGTAACCTATTCTAGAAAGCTATGCAATCCACTAGTTACCATATTCTAGATAGGTTGGGGATGAAACCTATGATTCGCTTATCTCATTGGAGGACCTCAAGCAACTTTAAAGCATATTACAAAATGGAAAATCCCTTTGGAAGACCTCGACAAAGCTTTAAAGCATATTGGAAAACGAAAAATCCTGAATTTTCAAATGGACTTTACAAGATTATACAATCCACTAGTAACCCAAACCATTACCAATATCATGAGGGTTGCTTCAGATTTCCATAGATGGGTTGGGGATGAAACCTATGAATCACTTATCTCATTGGAGGACCACAACAAAGCTTTAAAAAGCAAAATGAAAAATCCTCAAAGCTTTAAAGCATATTGGAAAATGAAAAATCCCCAATTTTCATATGGATTCCTTATGAAATTCTTCGAAATTTTATGGATCTATTTGGAAAATATCTTTAAAATTTTTGGATGAACCAAATCCATGGAAAATCCTTGCAAGGACTTTAATGCCACCTTCGTAGCCAAAATCCCCAAGGACAACAATCACCATCACTGTGAAAGGTCTTGGTGCATATCCTTGTTGATTTATGGTAGCATCGGATGTGTTTTTAACCTCAAAATTTGCATGGAGGCTAAGACACGTTACCCACAATACCAAGAAATCGTTTTGGGAAATTCCACCCAGAGACAGTTTTATCAAAATAAATAATTGTTTTTAATGGAGGCCTAAGTTTAAACTTAGGAAATTAAAATAATTAAAGGGTATTAATCAAATTGAGGGTAAAACTTTTAGAAGAAGACGGAAATTGAGTCCAAATGATCTGAGCCATTGATTAGAATCTAATATGGGTTGTTGATTACTCAACCGGAGGATTATAAGAAGGACTTCGATGGGCATTTGGAAAATACATCAAAGATAGATCAAGAGATCAAATTTCTCAAAGAGGGCAGCGCAGCAGTTGTTAGAGAGAAGATTGAAGTGATTTTTTGCAGTGAGGGGCAGGGATAGTTTTGGTTGGAGAGTTTCCTAATCTCGGAATACATCGTAGAGGAGGCACAGAGAGATCCAGAAGAGGCAACGTAGAGGCCACATTGGGCAGTGTATGCTCACGACGAGGCAGCGCAAAGCTTCAGAAAGAGTCTGAAATTAAGTTGGGAAGTCAAGTTCCAAAGTCAGAAGTCAAGGTGTGAGACCGGAGAGACATAGGAACGAAGCTCCAGACAATAGGAGATCTGGGAAGAGGTGATGTAGGTCCCCAAAGATGTTGACGCATAACTGTGTAGGCTAATGCAGTAGTTGTGTAAAGCCAGCATGCGGCCAGCCATCCAGACCCTGGATCAATGTCAGATCGCCAATGATAGTGTGAGATATTTCTTACTAATCTTCTGCTAGTCAGATTCTATGTATTGGATATCCAATAAGGCATCCAAAGATTGTATTCAGAAAACTACTGCTTAATGATACAAACCCTTGGCTGTTGCACCGATTTTCACGCATTGGGGTTTTCTGGGAACATTTGTCCAAAAATAACAGTGTCATGTATTGTGTATTTCTCTCTTTCTTAGTTACTTGTTTTCGCATTTAATTTAATTGGTGAAGGCCGCAGAGTATTAGTTTTGTTATTTGTTGTAGGATGCAGTAAATAATTTGTTCAGTAATTTAACAAATAGAAGATACTTAATTAGTTGTTGCAGTAGAAATTTGGGTCTTCTAAATTTTCACATGGTATCAAAGCGCAAGTGAAGCAAGAGAGCAAAGCCGGAAGAGCCCAACGTTAAAGAGGAGGGAAGTTGAAGTGTTGCATAGGCAGCAAAGTGAATCCCCAGACAGATTGTGTAGTCCAGGCCAGAAGGTCAAAATTTTCGTGGGAAAATCTCTCTCTGTGAGAGTTGACATAAAGAAAGATTTCCAGCTCGAAATTTTCCAGTGTCAAAGGGAGCAGCACAAAAGCATCGGTGCAGAGAAATTTTCTAGTGAGACGTAGCTTTCTGCAACAATTTTTGGGGCAAAAAAGTGTTAGAAGGAAGGAGACATTGTTGAGGGAATTTCTTCCTTAGATAATTCCTAGCTAAGGAATTTAATCTCTCATTTGTTGAGAAGCAACAAAGAGGAGTAGATCTACTAACTCCAACAGGGAGTGCGTATGCTAACCTAGTGCTACGTAGAGGAGGGAGGAGGGAGTTCGACATTTCATTGGAAGAGATGGAAGCTAGTCAGTTAGGAAATCAAGATCAGTTGGATGGTCCATCCAACTATGTCATTTGGAATGCAAGGATGTCATGTCTTCTGGATGAACACAATCTCAAAACCTATGTCGACAGTTTGGAAGTTGTACCCGCGAATCCAGATCTGCTCAAGAAGTACAAGGGTGATATGGCAAAGGCCAAGAGATTGATCCTCGACGAAGTGAGAGATCACGTAGTGTGTCACATTGCCGACAAGGATATTACCCAACAAATGTGGGAAGCTTTGGCTACATTATACGAAGGATCTTCCGAACAATGGAAGATGTACTTGGAGCAGAAGATGAGATCCACGTAGATGCAGAAAGGGAAACACATTGATCCGTTCCTAACCAAGATTCGAGAAATCCGAGGCTTGTTGGCAGCTGTGGAGTCAACACTTTAGCCTACCGAGATGGTGAGGCTGGCCCTGAATTCTGTTTCAGAATAATGGAAAGTATTTGTCCAGAGCATCCTGGGTAGAGAGAGATTGCTAAATTGGGAAGGGATGTGGGCTGCTCTTCAGTAGGAAGAGATGAGAGACTTAGTCAAGTGCAAACTTGATAGCAACAACAATAGTGGGACGAAGCTCAAGGAGGAGAAAGAGAATGTATCCCTTGCAGCTAAGGGGCAGCAGGAGCAGCAGAAGAAGAAGAAAGATGTTATGAAGATCAAGTGCTTCCAGTGTGGTGAATTTGGTCACTATGCTACACAATGTCCTCTCAAGAAGAAAGACAAGGACGAGAAGCATTATCCGAAGGTTGCATTCGCAAAGATCGAGGAGGAGGAGTTTGCCATGTTTGCCTAGATGCCTCCAGGGGAGAGGTGGGGTGATCTAGTATTGTAGTTCGAAAGAACTACAAATGGGCAGGATCCTTGAGAAGTCCACCTCTCGGATCACTACCTTGCTACGGGAGCCTAGATCAGAAATAGCAGAATGGGCCAGTGTCACTTGGTCAAAGTGATTGTTGTATTGGTTAGGAGCGTCAGAGACTGATCAATGCAAAGCAGAATTGGTAGCAGTGCAATTGGCACAGTGCAGAGTCAGCAACAACGCAAGGGCTTCAAAGGGTCAACTCAGAGATTAGCAACAGTTAGAACTCCAACAACATATGCATCATGCTGAACACCTATTCAGTAATTTTGGATGATTTTTCATTGCTAATGCAGCAGCAGTAGTTGAAGAAGATTGTAGTGTTGACAGTGGCAGTGCTAGCAGCAACACAGATGCAGAACTTATTAGGGTTGTAATACAGATGCAGTGTTGGCAGTAGCAGTGTCAGCAACAATACAGATGTATCATTTGCACAGTAGTTGGTGGACAGTGATGTTAGACATCAGCAACACAGAGGGAGATGTTACAGAGAAGGGTAATGCTTTAACAGGTTGCATTACTAGAGCACATTCCTCGCTAAGAGGGAGTGTTTATTTCTGGTAGCATCAAATGTGCTCTTATCCTCAAAATTTGCAGGGAGGCTAGGACACATGTATTCCGCAATACCCAGAAACCGTTTTGGGAAATTGCACCCAGAGACAATTTTATTAAAATAATTGATTATTTTAATGGAGGCCTAAGCCTAAATTTAGGAAATTAAAATAACTAAAGGGTATTAATCAAACTAAGGGTGGAACTTCTAGAAGAAGATAGAGAACAAGTCCAAATGATTTGAGCCATTGATTAGAATCTAATCTGGGTCGTTGATTACTCAACCAGAGGCTTATAATGACTTCGATGGGCATTTGGAAAATACATTAGAGAGAGATCAAGAGATCAAATTTCTCAAAGAGGGAAGCACAACAGTTGTTAGAGAGAAGATCGAAGTGATTTCTTGCAGTGAGGGGCAAGGATAGTTCCGACTGGAGAGTTTCCTGATACGGGAATACATCATAGAGGAGGCAGAGAGAGATCCAGAAGAGGCAGCGCAAAGGCCACGCTGGGTAGCGTATGCTCATGCAGAGACAACACAGAGCTTCAGAGGGAGTCTGAAATTCAGTTGGGAAATCGAGATTTTGAGTCACAAGTCGGGGTGTGAGACCGAAGAGACAGAGGAACGAAGCTCCAAACAACAGGAGATCTGGGAAGAGGTGATGCAGACCCCAGAGAGTTTGACACAAAACTGCATAAGTTGATGCAGTAGCTGCATAGAGCCAACACGGGGCCAGCCATCCAAGGCCTGGATCAATGTCGGATCGCTAGTGATAGTGTGAGGTATTTCTCACTAATATTCTGCCAGTTAGATACTCTGTATTGCATAGCGAGTAAGGCATCCAAAGATTGTATTCATAGAACTACTGCTTAATAATACAAACCCTCAATTGTTACACTGGTTTTTCCCACATTGGGTTTTTCTGTGGACGTTTGTCCAAAAATAACAATGTCATGTGTTGTGTATTTCTTTCTTGCCCAATTTCTTGTTTCCGTATTTAATTTAATTGGTGAAGGCTATAGTGTATTATTTTTGGTATTTGTTGTAGGATGCAGTAAATAATTTGTTCAGTAATTTAACAAATAGAAGATACTTATTCAGTTGTTGGAGTAGCAATTTGGGTCTTCCAAATTTTCACAATCCTAAGGCCATTGCACATATAAAGTCATCTCCAAAATCATTTTTGTAGAGTTTAAACTCATTGAGGTGATCTCTAAAGAGAAAATGATATTTGCCAAGGGTAAGAACTTTCAAGATACCATTGGCACAACTCGTATTGTTGTTGGTGTTTTGTTATTAATGTGTACAAAAAATACTTAATGGTTGTGTTTATTAAGCAGTAGATAAAATGGAATAACGTTGAAAAAGCTAAGAAAGTAAGCCATTTGTAATTATATTTCATATGAAAGAAAGTAAACTAAACCACATGCCACATGCATTCCCATATCAACAACATAAGCCAAGAGACTTACAAATAACGCCTCAAGATAATTGAAGAAGATGGGTTCCAAAGCTACCTCAAGTGAGGGTCCTTTTCCTCTTTGTATGATCCACCCTAAGCTCTTAGTGGTGGAATAAGTATCCCTTAGTGGTAAAAAGATTTAGGTTAAGGCTGCTTTTCTCTTTCTAGAGGGATTTTGGTAGCATAACCCTGCAATGCATGGAAATATGGAGGAGTGCTCCAGTGGATTCAATGTGAATGATTCCATTGTACTAATTAGTCAGTGGGATAAGGATAACTATTGAAGATTATATCAAAGGCTATTTTTTGAAATAATGGATTGGTAAGGTCCACTTTAGGCCATTACATCACTTTGGGAGGTCACACAACATTAATGAGTTGAAGATAATTAATTTTTTTAGGGCTAGCACATCAACTTTAAAGGGACAAGTGTGCATGTCACATGCAAAAATAAGGCAAATATCTCACCCTAGCTTTTTGCTCAAACTTGAACGTTTGACTTGACTCATGTGGCCAAATTGAGGTGATATGAGGATGAAAATAATAGAAATGAGAGCTAAGGCCACCAAAGTGGTGTATAAGATTGAAAATACTTCTAACCAAGAAGGGGATCAAAATTAGGTTTATAGCAGTTGCCCCTTAATGTGTGAAGTTGGGAGTACATTATATGGCTTCAATAAATCGTAAGTTTCTTTCATGGGAAAGACCACTAAAGTGATGAGCGAGAGCAATCAAAGAGAGGACAACCCCAAAAATAGTTTTGGGAGACCCATTTGCAAACAATCGACAAATGGAGTAAGATGTATATATAATCTCAAGATCAATGAAGTGGGAATCTCCATGCTCATGTCACTATCTCAATACAATATGGGATCATGGCATCATGTGGCTAGATCTAAGTATATAAAATGGTTGTAATACAACATATCATAAAATAAGGCCAAGAGAGACCTAATTCAAGTATAGAAGTGTTGCTAATATTAGATATTATTTCAATACATAGGAATAATATCACTCAAGAAGGTGTCAAATCACTACAACTAAGACCTTGTTGAACACTAAAGGGGCTCAAGTTTTGAAAATAACTAACTAGGATAAAACTTGTCATATGTGGCTCGCACACAAACTAAATAAAACCAAACATATAAAGACATGTGCAATTGACATTGAATCATAGTTGTGAACACAAATCCAAACAGAATAGGAAAGAGTGGAACATGAAGCTCCCAAATGGACTAAAAAACCAGTAGGAAAGAGTTAAGGAAGTCTAAGGTCTTTAGCTAAACAAAGTAATGAGAACATACTAAAGTGTATGATTTGTCATAGTGCAATATTGAGCTAAGGTCAAGCATAAGAAAATTAAATAAGGTTAAGGGGTAATGAGGATTTTTTTCCCTAGTCTATGTAACCCATCAATAATGTAAATGGGGCCAAAGTACATATTGCCTCTAGACAAACCCCCTAGAATATGAGTGTTGAAGTTCATATGGGAAGATCTACTACAAGGAAAGTGGGGAGCCCTCGTATTCCAACAAGCTTTGATACAAGGATAATGAACAATATTTATTAGGACTAAGATAATAATGAGCGAGAAAGGGGGAGAGTAAAGGAATCAAAGCATCCTTTGTTTAGAGCATGATGGTAAGGTTGACTTGGCGGCAAGGCAACAAATCCAAGAATAGTTGGTTACAACAAGGGATGTGGATGATGATGACAATGATGTCAACCATAAGGATAAATAGTTTTGGTCATTCAAGGTGATGATGTCAACCATAAGGGTAAATAGTTTTGGTGGGAAAGAAAATAAAATATGTTTTTTAATTGTATTTTTGACTTATCTCCTTATAAGTTTACTCAATTTTCAAAATTTGAGTAAATATATAAGGAGATAAGTCGAGCATACAATTAAAAAAGTACACACACACACACACTATTGTTTTCTAATATCCTTTGAAGGTTAATAACTCTTATTTTAACATTTTAACCATTATTTCGCCAATCTCCTTAGGAGGCCCCTTTTAGACCTCAAAAAAATTCTATTGAACTCATGGCCTTGGCCCATCACATAACTTAGGATGGAGGAAACCAGATTTGATGATGGAGAAAACTCTAGAAAGTTTTCCTACCCCTTGAGTAGATTCAGGCCTCTTGGGAGGGAGCAAATGTGCATAAATCCATGCAAATTTGGATATATTCTACTTAAGATGTAGATTAATCTTTGGCCTTAGAGGTTATTTGGCCGATTTCAATGGCTAGAAATGAGTTGATTTTTTAAAGGAAGAGGGTCGTGCCACTAAATTTTTTCTTCATACTCAAAGCAAGTCAAATCATGGGATCAATAACTACCATATCAAAGGTCATGAGGATACTTCTCCTATTAGAGACCTATTCTAAACTCAAGGATTGTTTGATGGTACCCCTAGGGATGATTTGGGAGATGGTAGAGCAAGAGGATGTTTATTCCCCCAAATGACCAGATTATCACCTTCACTTGGGATTCTAAAGGGGATTAAATAGCTAAACAAGGCTTATGGCAATGAGCATTTTCTTAGATATGACCCTAGAGAAAGGGGTCTTAGATTTGGATGTCCTAGGAGATTCAAACTATGATTAGATGGCTCTAAGGCACCATAAACATCACTCTTCATGAAGGGAGCATGAGAAATACAAGAGATAAATGAACATATTTTACAACGTCACCTTCAAGCATATGTTCAAGGACTTAAACATGGAGGTCGATATTTTGACAAAGGTTGCAATCCAAATGGACCCAAGCAAGATACACCTGGAAACCTCTCATGGAGAGTTTACCTTCATATCCAAAGGATCTATTATTTTGATCTACCATGTGTGTTTATGTTATGACAATAGGCCAACACAACACATTTTAGATTTTCTTAGGTGTTCTTGAATCTTTGTTTGATCTACCACTTACAAGCTTTGTCGCTTTTCTTGATATTTGGCACCAAGAACAATTATTGTACTCAAGGGATAATGCCAATGCAAATGTATTTATTTTATATAATTTAAGGAGTAGAATTTTTTGTTGAAACAAAATATGTAGCTTTATAAGATATCCTATTAGGGTAAATTTGAAGTCTAAATGGGGTTTCCTAAGGAAAAAAATAAAATAAGAGCAATGAATTTTCAAAGGGGAGAAAAGAAAGTTACTTTTTAAACCAAATTTTTTACTTATCTCCTTATAGATTTATTGAAGTTTGTGTAGGAAGTCATGGGATGCAAATTTAAATTGTATATCCAACAAGTACCCACTCTACATACTTTAGATAGACTTATAATACGATAAACTAGATGTATATATATATATATGAAAAAATGTGTTTCAAGGAAAATAATTTTTTTGTGTATTTTCAATTGATCTCGCTATGGGTCTATCTAAGTATGTAGAAGAAACATATTGTTCATATATATTTAGCTTCTCTCACTATGGATCTATCAAAAGTATGCAAAGTGAGTAACCATTAGATGCATTTGATCAGCAATTCCCTACAAATAAAAATTTGAAAAATATAAAATATGATGGAATAAAATAAATTATTCATTTAATAAAATTTATCCTCAACATCATCTAAAATTCTATTTGATTTTTGTAAAGTTGTATTTTTTATTGTGATATTCATTTTTATCTCAAAATCCCATAATATGACCATATATTCACACACACAACACACACACACACCACACACCACACACGACACATATATATATATATCATTTTCGTATTACAAACAACACAATAAAACAATTTAAAACCAAAGGGGTTGTAAAGTAGTCTAAATTTAGGAAAAAATTAAGTCTAAGTGATCACTAATTTCATTGACGAGTGAAAGGACTCAACATCTAACTTTATATATATATATATATTATATATATATTTTATAAAGGGGAAATGACATGATGCATTGAACTTGCACATTTTGTCCTGCATATATGTTACATATACCATTTGTGACACACTTATATGTTTCTTTGGCAAGGGCTAACCAGCCTGCCATAGGGCATTAAATGCCCTGGTACATGCAGGCTATATAACAAAATAACACACAACCTCAGTGGCTACATAAATTAAAAATAAAGGATGTGTATTATTTTGTTATATAGCCTGCATGTACCAAGGCATTTAATGCCCTATGGCAGGCTGGTTAGCCCTTGTTTCTTTATAGACAACACGCTGCATAATTTGGATTCGATCAAGATCAACACACTTTTCTAAAAAAATCCATAGTGCATTCATTTCACAAAGTAATTTTTTTTAATATTACTTTATCAAACTAAACTTTCATAGGGTCAAGTTATTGTTCATAGTAACTTAACAAAATCCAAAAGTATACCAAAGTTGTGTGTTATAAGTAATAATAATGCATTATAATCACTGAAGAGAAAAGTTGAGTGTGATAAGTAATAATAATGCATTAAATCAATGAAAAGCAAAACATCACTAGGAAAGGTGAAAGTTGACAATTAATATGTAAATTTTCCAATAGAGTAGAAATGATTAGTTATAAAAATAATAAAATTTATTAAATTATATTTATTTATGAAAGTTGACAATTAATATGTAAATTTTCCATAGAGTAGAATGATTAGTTATAAAAATAATAAATTTATTTAAATTATATTTATTTACTTTATTTTTAATAAAGTAATAAGTTAATTTTGGTTTAAGAAGTCCAGTGTATAGCTTGAGCTTTGTGCACTTAGCTTGAGTTTCACGCGCTCCCCTCTCTTGCTAGTTCCTCCCATGGCCCTTCCGGAGGGGGTCCGCTCTTCTGTTGCGTCCCCCTGCCCCTCCCCGATGAGGCAGTCTCAACGTTTGCTTACCTTGTCTCCTTCCTCGGTCCTCCTCGTGACCATCCTATTGTGTCCAAGATCATAAAAAAACTTGTTGATATCCTTGAGATTGTTCTTCCCCCTCTCTGCCCGAGAGAGTTGCTCTCTCTCTTTCTGAAAGGGGTCTGGTTGTGATCCAGACTTATGTAGGAATGCAACAAAATACAAAAATACCCATATACACAGAGATGCAACAGAAATAAAACTTCATTTCTTTAATATCAAAAAACTGAAATATAATTACATACAGAAATAAAAATAAACTAGCTTGGGTGATGACAGCTTATCTTTGAGAAGAGATGTGGCGGCTACATGCCTCTGAACTATGTTATAATGAGGCTCAAAGGCCTATTTATTATTGAAAAACAATGGAAAACCATAAACATCTAAAAACCTAACCGTAGGAGATGAAGCACCAAAATTGTGGGTCCTGTTTGGGTAAATTGGTACATCAACTTCTCGGGGTCATAACTTTGGCATACGATCTCTGTTTGGCTATCATAATACCTTGTTTCAAAAAAATCTCGAAGAGGAGGCTAAAAACAAACTAGTAAATTGTTTGAGACTTTTCTACTCTCTCCGTTTTCCCTAAAAAACGTCTTTTATTCTCTTAAAACAACTCTAGAAGTTTAGGACCCGAAAAATCACCAAAAATTGTAAGTTGTGCTACAATTAAGGAAACCGAAAAAAACAACAGTGGGGGTCCAAGTGGAATAAGCGAGTGGCCACCAATATCCACCTAGATCAGTCCTCACCCCTTAGGAAGCGATGATCACCATTGTGTTGAGTGCCTCCATGAGATGGCGAAACTTCTGCTGAACTTGGTCCCTAGTTAGCGACTTTCCTTAGTGTAGGAGTTGGCTAGCTTTGACAACACGATACAGTTGGATCTTTTGCTCGCGAGTGTTCTTGATCTACTTATCCGTGATCTCATCAGTTTTGTCATGTTCCATGCAGTTTGGTTTTAACTCTATTTGTGTGAGTTGTTCTACAATGTCTAATGTGTCCAGTAATGGTGGAAAGTATGGTCGAAGGCGGTCCACATTGAACACTAGGTACAACTCAAGGAATGGGGGAATTTTGAGCTCAAAAGAATTATCCCTTACAACCTTAGTAATGGTGTAAGGCCCATATCGGAGTGGACAAAGCTTGCAGTGGGGCCCAACGAAGCACTCCTTCTGCAAATGTAACCAAACTTTGTCACCCACCTGGAACTTGTGTGGCACTCGATGTTGATCATGACGTTGTTTGTACTTAGCATTGGATCTTTCCAATATGCCATGGACCTACTAACCGATGTGTTGAATACGCTCAATGAAGTTGTTAGCCCTCTCAACTTCGGACTGGACATGAGACGAATATGCCTAAGTAGTTGCAAATGGTATGGCCATATCAATGGGACACAGTGGGTGGAACCCCAACCCCACCTGAAAAGGGTTGTGGCCAGTTGAGCTATGGGGAGCTCAGTTGTAGCTGTGCTGGACATAGGGGAGGCTTTCATCCCATGTGCGTGGATGCTTCGATTTGTACATACGTAAAATGTATACGATCATCCTATTGACAACCTTTGTTTGGCCATCAGTTTGGGGGTGAAAAGCCTTGGACTTAGTGAGCTTGGTATCCAACATTGACCAGAGACTTGACCAAAATGTACTTAGGAACCTATTGTCCCGATCTGAGATAATGGATTGTGGGATCCCAAAATGTACCCACACTCATTCAAAGAAAAGTTAGCAGTGGCTTCTACTGTGATACTCTTCTTGCAGGCTGTCAGAATGGCCATCTTAGAGAATCTGTGGACACCCACAAAAAAGCATTCATTGCCATGCTTAGTAGAAGGAAGGTCTGACATGTAATCCATGGAGATGGATTGCCAAGGTCGACTAAGAGTAGGCAGAGGAGTATATGGACCTTACTTCTTGATGGTTGATTTGGCAATGGTGCGGGTAATGCAAGATCTGATGTATTTCCCAACATCCTATCGAAGGTTCAACCAATAAAAATACTTCTGCAGCACTGCCACTATTTTCTCTACTCCAAAATGTCTAGCGACTCGACTGCAGTGCGCCTCCCAAATCATCTTGGCACGCTCACTTGAAGGAACACAAATGTGTCCTAGGTGGCATAACAGTGCATCCTAGGGTGAAATTTTGGAACATGCTTACGTTCTAGGAGTGTCTGTGTCGTGCCCCTACGCCTGCGGTAGTCTTTCAACCGCTTATAGCGAGGTGCAGCACTACCAACCATTTTCTTTTCACCAATACTTACGATTTTAGACTACGCCTAACATTCATACTTAGTTTATTTTTTTGTTACCAAGTATTATCTTTGTCCTTTATACAGTAAAAGCCCATAACATTCACATAAATAGCATTATACAATAGAAATGACAATAGTATAAAGGGAGGGGAAACTCCGTGCAATATGAGTCTGCCCGAATCAATATATATAATCTTCTTTTACAAGTACAAGTTAAATCTTAGGAAACCCCAAATTTACACTTAGCCAATTTTCAACTTCGGCAAACTCGGTTGCCCAGCTCGTCGGTGCCTCCACAAGGTCGCCGCACGACTCACCAACCCTTCGTTCACCTCGTCGCACGATCGAGTTGTTTGCCCAACTTGGTCGCGCCTTGTCGTAACCAAGTCGCCACACACGAGCGCCTCCACACGAGTCACACCTCCGTTCACAACCCCAACACTTTATCGTTTCCACCGTTTCTTCGTGCACGACGCGCCCTACCCGAGTCGCCTACCCGCACGATTCTTCGTTTCGGCGTGCACGGCGCACCCTCGCTCGGCCACCCGTCCAACCGTTCACCCAAACTCGTTCACTCGAACAACTTCACCTGAGTCGCCACACGACTTCACCCAGGTTGCCACACGACTTCACCCGGTTCACCCAAACGACCTCACCCTGCTCGCCCAAACGACTTCACCCGAGTCGCCCGTCGACCTCACCTGGCTCGCCTGAATGACCTCACCCGGTTCGCCCAAACGACCTCGCCCAAGTTTCCTGCCCGACGACCTCACACGAGTTCTGCTTGAATGACCTCACCCGAGTTCTGCCCGACGACCTCGCCCGAGTTTCCTGCACGAGTTTTTCGCCCAAGTTTTCTGCACAAGTTTTTCGCCCGAGTTTCTCACCCGAGTTTTTCACCCAACTTTTCTGAACGAGTTTTTTCACCCGCGTTTTGCCCGTCGTGCGAGCTCATCCACGCACTTTAGAACTCCTTGTTTGAACTCGTGTTGATCAAATGATGGTCGTTTGCCTCCAAACGCCCTCCAATATATACGGGCGAGTGGCAGGTTATGTCACCCGGCCGACCCACGCCCAACGCCCAAGCTGACTCGTTTATAATGTGTTGTCTCGCCCAGGAGGAGGGTCGGCCCGCCCAACTCATGGGACCGCCCCCTCAACTCGTCCAACACCTTATAAACTCGTCCAAGGTTCATTTCGTTTCACATTTCACACATCCTTCGCGCAGTGGAGTCGCCCTACCTGTCGCACGGACCGCAGGTCCTTACATCCTCCCCCACTTGAAGTCATTGTCGTCCTCGACAATATCTCATCCCGGCAACCATCTGTCACCAAGATATCCATACCAAGGGATACACCCCATCGGTATGTCATATATCGGAAGATCATCTCAATCCATGGCCATCAACCACCCTGTCACAATCTCCACATGCTTCTCCCCATCGTGGAAGGCTGGCTCCTCCATCTCAAGCTACATGCTTCCTGCAACATATCATGTCGACCTCATCATGTATCGTCCTCGTGTGAACTGCTGCCATGATACTCCAACATATGCTAACACATCTCTGTACACTGTCAACCCCCATGTCTAAACTAGTTGGGTAGTTAATCCAACTGTCACGCTCAAACCATGAGAATGCACATCCTCATGCCACCATCAGTTGTTTCTCTGAACATCCCGTCACCTCCTCAACGCGATCAAGAATCCATCTCCTATAAGTGTAAGCCATGCTCAGGTCCATGAAGTAGCCCTCATCTCATCTATAACATGTTGTCCATGATGTCTGGTACTAATGTGTTGCATGAAATTAGCCACATCTACCCCAACATCATCATCCATCTGCAAAACATCCATCTCCTCAAAGTGAACAGATCATCTCATCAAATTCCAATTCTCGATGTGCCACATCCAGGTCCATGAAGCAACCTCCATCTTATCTGTAATGTGCCATCCCTCAAGTCTTCCGTAGAAACAAGTATGAGCATGTCTCATCTATCCACGTGTTGCCCATGATCATAGATCAATCAGCTCCCATGTGTCAAAGTGATTAAGTCTCGGCTCAATCCATGCCCAAGTGTTGCCACCAAGGCATCATCATTGTTGTAACTCCATCACTCCAAAGTGTCTCATATTGATCCTCCACATCAAGTTACTCTTTCAAGCCATTCCCATACATGTACTTGAAAGTATGCACCCCATCCTGCATCAAAGTCTCTAACCTCAGCTCCTCAATGCATCAAATCCTCTAAATCCACCATATATGAAATCCTCAAAAGTCACAACAATCTCATGTCGTCATGAGCTCCATCAGTCATCTCCATCCAACATCTCAGCAAGCATGCAAGTCTCGGCCCAAAGGTCTCTGCAAGATGCCTCAGCTCTCCAAGTAGTAGGAATGCTCCATAGTCTGCTCACAAATCCATCCAAGTCCATGGCCTTGTTGTACATAAATGCACAACCACTCCATCGGCTCATAAATAATAAGTACCCATGTCATATCGGCAAATCCACCTACACAACATCCTTGCCTTGGCACTCCTCATTGGATGCCCATAAGTGACACCTCTACAAGTGCTCCTACACAATGTCTCTACATAAGACTGCCATGTTCCATGTCTCCAACCTGATGTCCATGACAAAGTTGCCCATGTAGTCCAAGCAAGTAGACCCATCACAACAATCGGTCATCCCCATCCAAGCTGCAATCTTCGGTCTAGTGAACGCGATCACCCAACCATATCATCATCACGAGTCCCTTCCATCATAGCTCCCCCACTAAAGGTTCCACCAAGACTTACTTCTTGGTCTCGGCCATGAAAAATCCACCCAAGTATCATCAAACCCAAGTGTGTTCCCTCCTCAATCAGTCCATGAGTCATGCTGGGCACTTAGCCAATTCTCCATGTGGCTAAAGCATGACCCATCCTTTTACAATGATTATCATGTTCCTCCCTTGTCACGAGCCTTTACACCTTATACCATAAGGTCACAAACAACCCCAACAAGTCCCGCAACAGTCAACAATCCTTGCTTATCCATACAATGTCTCATCATAGACATCCATGGTAAGATGCTCCCCTGCATCAACAACCTGGTGTTGCTCTTCCATGCATACGGTTCATCTACCAAATGCTCAAGTGAAACACAAGTATCAATAGTACTTACATCATCATCATGAGGCTCCTCCATGTGAGTATCCTCATCCACCCATGTTTGCAAACTGCACGATCCTGGTCCAACTTGATCAATCTCAAGTTCATCCTTCATCGTTGTCACATCTGCAACATCTTCAACTATCATGACTTCCTCTTCCTTATCATCGCATTCTGCAGCTTTCTCCTTATGAGTCAAAGTTATGGAATGCTTCTTCTCAAGAGTTAGCCATTTCCACTTCTCTTGAATCAAGTCCTGCCTTATCTTCAATTCCTTGAGTTCTGCATCAAAGAAGTCCACTTCCTTTGCAAGTTGATATGCTTCGTCCCTATTCCTGTCAGAAATCCCTTCCTTGACCAAAGCACGAAGAGCATCCTTTGCTTTGAACAAGCCTTTGCCCCATTCTGCAAATCTTTGTTCAACCTTACTTGATTCTTCAAGTAGACTCCCTTCAAATTCTTTGAAGGTTGCAAAACCCATTTCCTACAAGATAGACATCCTTCTTGACTCTTCACCGTTCACCAGGTTCTCCCTGCAAGACTGAACCAGCTCTTGATTCCACCTGTCACCTGCAAAACCTGAACTTCCTTTCAAGTCTTCGGCCTTTGTAGAATCAGCTTCCTTCATCTGCACTCCACCTGAATCAGCCCTGATACCACCTATCACGAAGTGCAGGTGTGTATCAGCTTCAACGCTTCAACACCAGCACCAGCTCCCCGGCACTAGCTCTGATACCACCTGTCATGCCCCTACACTTGCAGTAGTCTTTCAACCACTTATAGCGAGGTGCGGCGCTACCAACCGTTTTCTTTTCACCAATACTTACGATTGTAGACTACGCCTAACATTCATACTTAGTTTATTTTTTTGTTACCAAGTATTATCTTTGTCCTTTATACAGTGAAAGCCCATAACATTCACATAAACAACATTATACAATAGAAATGCACAATAGTATAAAGGGAGGAGCAACTCCTTGCAATATGAGTCTCCCCAAATCAATATATATAATCTTCTTTTACAAGTACAAGTTAAATCTTGCGAAACCCCAAATTTACACTTAGCCAATTTTCAACTTCGACAAAGTCGGTTGCCCAGCTCGTCAGCGCCTCCACACGGTCGCCGCACAACTCACCAACCCTTCGTTCACCTCGTCGCACGATCGTGCTGTTTGCCCAACTTGGGTGCGCCTCGTTGTAACCAAGTCGCCACACACGGGCGCCTCTGCACGAGTCACACCTCCGTTCACAACCCCAACACTTCACCGTTTCATCGTGCACAGCGCGCCCTACCCGAGTCGCCCGTCCGCACGATTCTTCGTTTCGGCGTCCACGGCACACCCTCGCCTGGCCGCCCGTCCGCACGTCCACCCGTTCACCCAAACAACTTCACCCGAGTCGCCAAACGACTTCACCCGGGTCCCCACACGACTTCACCCGGTTCACCCGAACGACCTCACCCGGCTTGCCCGAATGACTTCACTCGGGTCGCCCGACAACCTCACCTGGCTCGCCCGACAACCTCACCCGGCTCGCCCGAATGACCTCACCCGGTTTGCCCAAACGACTTCGCCCGAGTTTCCTACCCGACAACCTCGCCCGAGTTTTGCCTGAATGACCTTGCCCGAGTTTTGCTCGACGACCTCGCCCAAGTTTTCTGCACGAGTTTTTCGCCCAAGTTTCTCACCCGAGTTTTTCACCCGAGTTTTTCACTCGACTTTTCTGAACGAGTTTTTTCACCTGAGTTTCGCCCGTCGTACGGGCTCATCCACGCACTACAGAACTCCTTGTTCGAACTTGTGTTGATCGAATGATGGTCGTTTGCCTCCAAACGCCCTCCAATATATACGGGCGGGTGGCGGGTTATGTCACGCGGCCGACCCATGCCCAATGCCCAAGCCGAATCGTTTACAATGTGTTGTCTCGCCCAAGAGGAGGGTCGTCCTGCCCAACTCATGGGACCGCCCCTTCAACTCGCCCAACACCTTATAAACTCGCCCAAGGTTCATTTCGTTTCACATTTCGCACATCCTTCGCACAGTGGAGTCGCCCTGCCCATCGCACGGACCACGGGTCCTTACAGTCTAGTATGTGTTGTCGAATTTTGGATCAGTCTTGTAAAGACGCAGCCACCTCATAGTCGCGTGCCCACAAGATTTGAGCACAGTGGTTAGCGCCATGACCGGTGGTCGACTAAGGCAGTTTACAACATTGTTGGTGATGCCCTTCTTGTACTTAATGTACAAATGGAACTGTTGCAGGTATGTCGACCATTTATGATGGCGATCATTCTGTAATTTCCCTAATGTTTGTAGGAACTGCAAGGGTCAGTGGTCTGTGTGGATGACTGTTTCCTTCCCTAGAATGTAATGCTTCCATTATCAGCATGCCTGCATAATGGAATACATATATTTTTCATAGGTGGGACACTTTCAGACTGTGTCTGAAAATGTTTCACTGTGATATGCCATTGGATGCCCTTGCTGAGTAAGAACTACACGAATAGCATAGTCGAAGGCATCTGTCTCGATCTCAAATGGTTGTTGCAGGTCCGGTAATGTGAGCATTGGTGCAAAGCAGGGGTGATGCTTCATTTTGGCAAATGCCTTCTATTGGGATTCGGACCAAAAGAACTTTTCTTTTGCTTTGCCCTTGGTGACTTGACTTAAAGGCCAAGTGATATGAGAGAACCCCAACACGAACCTGCAATAGAAATTGGCAAGACCGAGAAAATTGCAGAGATTTTCTAGAGTGGTTGGGGCTGGCCAATTCCGAATGACTTGTATCTTGGCTGGGTCCACATGCACACCCTGCTCATCAATGATGTACCCCAGATATTGAACCTGGGTCATGCCAAAAGTGAATTTCTCCAAATTGGCTCACAACTTGTGTTGTCGCAGGGTTTGAAGGACCTATCAAATATGGTGGAGGTGCTCTTCCCAACTCTAGTTGAAGATCAAGGTATCATCTAAACATACCACCATGAATGCATTGGTGAAGTGTCACAAGATGTCATCCATCAATCTCATGAATGTTGTGGGGGCATTTGTCAACCCGGAAGGCATGACCAACCATTCGAAAAGGCCCTCCTTGGATTTGAAGACAACCTTCCATACATCGGAGGGTTCGATAGGCACCCGATGATAATCAAACTTCAAGTCAATCTTGCTGAAATATTTGGCCCCCCTTGAGTTGGTCCAGGATGTCATTAATCCATGGGATTGGGTACCTATTCCAGACAATGATCTTGTTCAATGCCCGATAATCAATGCAGAGTCTCGAGGTCTCGTCCTTCTTCCGTACCAATACAATCAGGTTCCCATAGGGTTATGAGCTTTTCCTGATGTGCCCTTTCTGCAACAACTCCTAAATCTGCATCTTGATCTCATCGTTCTCCAGAATGTAACATCGATAAATCGATCCATTAGCTAGCGGCGTGCCCGGGGTCATATTGATGTAGTGCTTGACCTAACAATGCATAGGTACCCTTGTAGGTGAGGCAAAAATATCCCTGTACTCCTCCATGACCTTGTCTGCATGTTTTTGTTGTGTGGAGGAGCCCAGTCTGGAAGTCGTGGCCACAAACTTCTTCTTTCCCTGAGGGTGAATGATAAGGAAAACAAATTTTCTCATCTCGGAAATGATCTTAATGCATTTTTTTGCAATGATTAAAGAGATGGCGGTAGGTGGGGCTACCTTCGGTATCATGTACAACTTATCTCCCAAAGTAATAATCACAGAGCGAGGTCTAGACTCATATATAACATGTCGCTTCTACAAGTATGTTTGTCCTAATAACACATCACAAACTTCAAGATGAGCAACATCACACAGTACCTCATCTGTGAAGGGCTTGATGTTATAGGGAAGGCAACACTGTTAGCTGACACAGATATCTCATCCTTGGTGAAGTCACCTGATGGTGCATGCTGCAGATGTGTCGTAGTCGGTAGGCCCAGCCGCTTCACTACCTTTGCTAAAATGAGGTTCTTTTGGCTCCTGCTATTGACAATGAACTGCAACAAAGAACCCTTCACCCACATTTGTGAGTGGAAGAGGTGTTCCCCCTCCTCTAGATCTTCAAGCATATTCTTTTGGATATTAGTGGTGGCCACAGTGGCATTGGGTTCCGTGTCAATGATTTGCTTCCCTTTGTCATTCTCCTTATCGGGTTCTGACTCAAAGTCGGAACATGCGTCTGATTCGGAAGCATTCAGCTCAGCCACCAGTGACTACTTGGCCCGACACTCATTTGTGTTGTGAGTGGAGCTCTTATGGAACTCACCATTTTTCCATGTCCTTCTTTGTCTTTGTGGTGTTGTTATTTTCTTGCAGCTTTGGCGGGTTGTCCTAGGTCACCCCGTCTTAGCTTTGTCCTTTTCTTTTTGGTTTGGGGGTGCCTTTTCCTTGCTTCAGATTCGCAGATCCAAAGTCTCTTCTTCTATTTAAAATTCTTCTAAATATTGACAGCGCATCGATACACCATGCCGAGCAAGGAGATGTCTAAGAACTCCATCTCTTCTTGGATGTACTTGTGTAGATAGACGCAGTACTTGAGTACCAAATGTCGCTTAGAATCCTTGATACATAGTTTCGTATGAAGGATATGGAAAACATTTGTAAACTTCAACACATCTTGGTCCCTTCCCTGTCGTAGCGTGGTCCGCTTTATGCATTTATCTTCAAATCTCCCGACAGGGTAATATTTTTCCTTGATGGCGTCTCAGAAATAATTCCAAGTGGGTGCGGTTGAAAACAGTAAGGATTCCCTCTCGTCCTTGTGTTCACAATAGGTTTCCCACTAGTGTTTAATGTATAGGGCGGCTTTGAGAAGTGAAAAAAAAAAAATATTTTTTTTTCCTGATTGGAAAAGTCATGAACTGAAAAATATCCTTCCAACCAATTTAACCATTTATCTACGGCGTCTGCATCTATTTGGCCCTCAAATATGGGAATATCAAAGTTAAATTGTAGCTTAAAGGAATGTCGCCTCCAAAGTGGTCGTTGGATGAAGATGCCTCATATGTGGGTATTTGTCGAAGGATCTAGGAAAAGTTATCCATCGTCGCATTCCTCTATCATTCAAGGGATTCCTCGAGCATTATTTTGAAAGGATCTTCTGCCCCCTTGTCTTTCTTTTATTCCGCCATGGGAGGTCATCGTATTTTGTGAGGTTGGTCTTGCAAAGATTCAACCAGATCGAACCCTAACTCCTTATACCCTGACCTCATTGGGGACATGCAAAGAAAAACAGAGAAAGAGAAGACCACTCTGATACCACTAATCCAGACTTATGCAGGAATGCAACAAAATACAGAAATACCCATATATACAGAGATGTAGTAGAAATAAAACTTCATTTCATTAATATCTAAGAACTTAAATATGCTTACATACAGAAATAAAAATAAACTAGCTTAGGCAATGGTAGCTTATCTATGAGAAAAAATGTGGCGAATACATGCATTTGAACTATGTTAGATTGATGCTCAAAGGCCTATTTATTATTGAGAAACAATGGAAAACCCTAAACATCCAAAAACCTAACCCTAGGAGAAGAAGCACCAAAACTTTTGACCTAGTTTGGGTAAATTGTTACATCAACTTTCTGGGGTCGTAACTTTGGCATATGATCTCTTTTTGGCTATCATAATACCTCATTTTGAATATCTCAACAACCAAGGTGAAAAAAAAAACAAAACAAAACAAGCAAACAAAAACAAACAAACAAGCAAAAAACAAAAAAACAAAACAAAACAAAAACAAACAAACAAACAAAAACAAAACAAACAAACAAACAAACAAAAACAAAAAATAAAAAAACAAAAACAAAGACAAAAAAACAAAAACAAAAACAAAACAAACAAAAAAACTTTTTTGGCCTCTTTGTTTTCTCTAAAACCATCTTTTAGTCCCTCAAAACGGCTCTAGATGTTTAGGACCTGAAAAACTGCCAAAAATAGTAAGTTGTGCTACAATTAAGAAAACTATAAAGAAATAATGGTGGGGGTCCAAGTTGAATAGGTGGGTTGCCACCAATATCCTCTTGGATCAGGTTGGCAAGCGTACTAGCCTCTGGCCCTCTCCAAAAACAATGCAAAAATGGGTCGAGTGGAACTGGTCTCATTTAACCTAAGGGAAAATATCCATCAGATTTTGAGGCTTCCAGAAGCACTGTAAATAAAGGTTGACCAATGGACTCACATACAACAACTGGACTACGAGAATATTTTGTTTAAACGTAAGGTATGTAATTAATATGGTCATTTCACAAACAGATGCCCAAAGAAAGGAGTAGAAGAATTAGTAGAATCGCAACACCCTCAATGGGTTCCAGTTAAAAAGAAAAAATATGGGTCCAATGTTTCTAAATCTATTACACCCTTCTACTCTGCTCCTAGAGTTGCCCCTCCTTTCTCTTCTCCTCCCATATTCGACTCCAACCCTCTTGGATCCCTAGCTTCCCTTCCCGGTCCTTCCCTTGTCAATCTGGACATTCCTCCTCTCCCTTCATCTCCTCCCTCTTTCCCCCCTTGCTCCTTCCTCTCTTTCACCTCTTCACCCTCATATTGATCCCTCTAGCCCCTCATTGTGTTCTCTTCCTCCTCCCCTTGAAAGGATCCTTACCAGAAACTAATCAAAGGGCTCTCTCATTCTCTCTGATAACCACAAGAGGTCTAGTAGGAAGACCAATAAAGAATTAAGGGATGAAGCAACAATAAAAGAAATGGCATTAGAAACCCAACAACCAATGGAGACATATATCGAGAAAAATATTGGAAATAAGGAAAAAAACACAGTAGACAAGCATAGGGAAAGGTCCCTCATCCCAAAATCTAAGTAAATAATAAATATGGTCTCTTAGAACTGTAGAGGTATAGGACATTCATCAAAAATCAATGCAACAAAATATTGATTAAAATTTGAATGTCCAGACTTTTTTTAATCCAAGAGACCAAATCCTCTAAACAAGAAATGGATCAAATAATAAAAAATAAAAAAATAAAACAAAATACTATGAAGGAATGTCAATAAAAGTAATATGAGCTTCAGGTGGAATATGGACAATGTGGAACAAGTCCACTTGGGAATTATCATCACATCTCAAAAATCTTCACTGGATCAAATCTTATCTAAGAAACAAAATCACAAGAAATCAAATTTTCCTCTATAACATTTATGCTCGCTCTCACTACAAAGATAAGGAGCATTGTTGGTGCTCCTTCACTGAGAGTCTAAATATGGAATCAAACAACAATATAATTATAGGAGGTGATCTAAATTTGATCCTAAGTGCTGATAAAAAGCAGGGATGTAGATTCCAGGTCGATATCCTCAAAAACATCATAGATAAGCACAATTTAATGGATATGGTGACAAAAAATGGGAAATACACTTGGAGTAACAAAATGTTAGGTTTGGGCAACATAAAAAAAGCGACTACACAAATTTCTAATTCAGGACAATCTAATATCATAATATAGCGCAACAACTTCAAGGGTTATCCCTTCAGCAGCTTCAGACCACAAGCCCATAGCTATAAAATTAGGGGATAATGAAAATCTAGGGCCTCTCCCATTCAAATATAATATTCTTTGGGCCTCCCACGAAGAAGCAAGATCAGTTATCACAACAGCATGGAAACAAATCATAAATGGTTCGCCAAGATGTGTATGGGAGACAAAGCTAAAAAATGTCAAAACAACTTTAAAAATATGGGCAACAAATTACAAAGAACCCCGACAAAAGAAAATCGAGTTGTAGAGAGAGTTGGAACAAGTGCAAAAATATTTAGAGGAAGGAGAGGAAACAAAAGAAAAGCAGCTGAAAGAGAAAGAACACCATCATGAAATATATAAAAACAACAAAAAAGAAGAAGAATCATGGAGGTTAAAATCAAGAAACCTGTGGAATCAAGTTGGTGACCAAAGCACCGCTTTTTTTCACAACTCCACAAAAATGAGGAAAATAAAAAATCATATAGATTCAATAAAAGGAGAAGGAGAGTTAGAAATCAAAGCACAAGAGGATTTGAAAATAGAAGCTCATCAACATTATAAAACTTTGTTAACATTTGAACCGGTCAATCCAAATTATGATGATTTTACTTGCAACATCCCGCAAAAACATTCTGAAGCAGAAAATACAGAAATTTTTAAAAAGTAGAGGAAGAAGAAATATAGTCAACAATATGGAATCTCCATCCAGACAAAGCTTCAAGCCCTAATGGATTCTCCATTGCTTTTTATCACTCCTTTTGAATGATTATAAAAAGGGACCTCCTAAATATGATCAAGTGGACTTTTAGAAAAAGGAAAATAGGTGGATTCACTAACTCCACCTACCTAGCACTTATTCTGAAATAATTGAAGCCCTCTTCCTTTCACTGATTTCGACCCATATCTCTCTGCAAGTCCTCTTACAAAACAATATCTAAGATATTGGCCAACCATATAAAACCTCTTCTATCTATCTTAATCTCTTATAATCAAGGAAGCTTCGTTCCCAACAGGCACATTTTTGACAATATAATCATTGTGCAAGAAGAAATCCACTCAAGCCTGGCAAGAAAAGAACAAGGCTTTATAATGGAACTGGGATATGGCCAATGCCTTTGATAGAGTCAATCTCTCCTTTCTCTTAGTTGTCCTTCATAAAATTGGCTTTTCTCCTGAAATCATAGAACTCATAAAACCCTGCATACAGGCACGTGGATAGCCTCCCTTTTAAATGGAAGACCAAGCTGTTTTTTTCAAATCTCAAGAGGCTTGAGACACGGTTGTCCTCTCTCTCCTTTCCTACACATAATAATGGTTGAATCTCTTAGTATGAACTTGGAACAAAGCAAGAGGAATGGCTCTATTACAAGACCTTTCATTAGTAAAGGTGTTAAGAGTATCAACCATTCTTTATTCGTTGATGACAACGTATTCTTAGGTGGTACTACGTGTATATTTGCAAGAAGGTTTAAAATCAGCTTGGATAAATTTTTGGAGGTATCTTGCTACCTCCTAAACAATTTTAAAAGCAATATATATGGCTGGAATGTCCTAGCAAAAACACTTCAGCGCATATCCAAAATATTAGGAGTTCCCTTCCAAGCAAATTGGGACCATTTTAAATACTTGGGACTACCCATAACAAAAGAAATTGTGAGTCAGAAATATGGAATAATTATATAGAAAAGATGAAGAAGAAAACTCAACAATGGGGAATCATTTGGCTCAACCTTGCAGGAAGGATAACTTTGATTAAATTTGTTTTAGCTGCTCTTCCTCTCTATCAATTTGCAGTTGCCCATGCACCTACTAGAGTACACAAGCAAATCGAACTAATAATCAGGAACTTTTTATGATAGGGGGGTAAGAATGATACAAAAAAATGCTACTTGGTAAATGGAGCCAAGTAACTGCACCTTTTGAAAAAGGAGGTATCTCCATCTGTCTCCTTGGTTAAATGAATATCAACCTAAGATCTAAGATCATCTGGAGATTTATCAATGGAGATCCCACTTGGTGGAAAAAAGTATTAGAGGCAAAATATCTTGACTACCCCTGCCAGTCATTTCTCACCAGGAAAATGCTTATCAGGACATGCTCTCAAGTTTGGAAATTAATAAAAAATTATCTCCCTCTAGTTAAAGAAAACACATCAATATTCCTAGGGGAAGTTGGATCATAAATATTTAGAGTGATAGTATAATGGGAAACCCTCCTATTTCAAGCCTACATTGTATATAGGATCTCAAAAATTGGGTGGTCAACAAAGGCATATGTTATCTAGAACAAATATCAAATTGGAACCAGAATGATAACTCTTGGAATAACTGGCTTCCTCTAGCTTTCTCCCCATACCTCAAACCTCAATGGGATACCCTCCTATTCATCCCAAAGGAGCAGCTCCAATCAGTTATGGCCAACAAGACTCCTTCAATTGGAATCCAACAAGAGGGGAGTTCACAGTCAAATCAGGGTATTCCAAGCTTTAGGAGAGTCAAGATCATCATGATTGGCCCCTTTGGAAAGTAGTTTGGAAGATTGAAAGTCTTTCAAAAATAAAAACAAAAATTCATTTGGACCATGTTAAAAGGGAAAATATATACAACAGAAAACCTAAAGAAAAAAGGCATTCTTGGCCCATCTCGTTGTCCTCTATGCAAAGAAGACGAAGAAACAATCCAACACATATTTTTAGGTTGCAGATTTTCTAAAGAGTGTTGGACAATGTTGATTGGACTGATAGAAGCAGCTATCAACACCAATATCACCATCATTGAATTCTACTTAAATTGGAAAAAAAAGTACCCATATTCCCTAAAAAACAAAATCATGATTAAAAGATTTTGGAATAGTCTTCTCTCTTTTTCATATTGGCAAATTTGGCTTGCAAGGAACAACCATATTTTTTAAAGTATTAAGCCAGAAGTAAGGAAGGTTCTTGCCAAAATTTTGGGATTGGCAGCAAAATTCCTTTTTGCAAAAGGAGTGAAATATCTAGATTTCAATCTCCTCCAACACGAAGAAAAAAAATGGATAAGCTTAGTTCTAGATAGGGCTTAGAATTTCAGAAGTCTTCAAAGAACAACACCAAGTAAACATAGAAATTGGAAAATTCACCTTAAAGAAAAATAATTTATGATGTGGCTAAGTACACTAAATAGACCATGTGTATTCTTCGATGGAGCCTCAAAATCAAACCCAGGGCGAGTAGGTGAAGGTGGTTATGTAATGGATCACAAAAAGATAAATGTGATTGTATTCGAATGGGGCCTTGGATTAGATTCCAACAACAAACCTGAAGCATATGCATTTCTTTTGGGATCTCAAATCCTTGAAAGAGAAAATTATCTAAATCTTGTCATTTTTGGAGATTCTTCAATCTTAATCCATTTAATGATTAAGAAATAAAGGCCGAAAAATGTTAGCCTCGGGAAAATAACAACCAAAATTCAACATCATCTGGAAAATATAGGTAATGTAACCTTCTACCATATCTTAAGAGAAAATAACAAGGAAGCAAACAAACATACCAACAATGTGGTTTCTCTACCCCAATGAGTTTTAAAAATCGATAATGAAATTTCAAATCAATCTATCCCCTAATTCCCTTCGTCCTAATCCTTTTCTGACCTGCCACCTCGTGCTATGGACAATCAATCTCAAAATCTTGCTCTTCCCTACCTCTATCAACTTTATTATCCTAATGAAATCTGCCTCTATTCTAAAATCCTTCTCGAGTTGCTCCTCTTTCATATTTTTTCCTCCTTGTTCTCCTCCCTTCTTTGAACCTCAGATCAAGTGTTTGACTCCTCCCTACTTATCTCTTTTCCCCTTCTCTTCTTCCATGCATCACATCCCCTCCTATTTCGTTGGTCGAACTTCCAACTCTTCCCTTGTTTCCCTCTGCATGTTGCCTCCCTTTTCTCAACGTCCCCCTCCCGAGTAGACAGAGCCCCTATCTTCCTGTGTAGTGCCTTCCCTTTCTAGCGTAGTTCACGTCTCCTCAAGCAATCACCCTATGTTTTTGCATATGGATCTGTTGGATAGTCCTTCTAAGAGTCAACCTGCACACATTTCAAAGTGCATAAGGTTGTGATGGATCATATTAAATCAATGCTAAAGCAGTTGCGCAATCAAACAAAATTGAATCACGCTCTCATCTTCCAGTAACTCAAGCAAGCACAGGGAGGAGTTCAAAAAGCTCAACAATAAATGTGCACACTTAGACAACATAGTCAATTTCCTAATAGAAGTCATAGCAAAGAAGCCAAGGGAAAGCTCCAACACTCTGGAATGAAGCAGTAGGAACCAACCAAAAGAGGAAAAAATAGTCAATCAGCATTAAAAGGATTCATGAACCCAGTGCATCAGCATCATTTTGCTATTCAGTCATACGAAATATTAGATCTAGTTGTCTTCTAATATGTCAATGTAAACTACCGCTCCAACAGTTTGTCAAGATCTTCAAGCTTGGGACTATAGGTAAACTAGGAATTTATGAGGTAAACTGAGCAGTTGGGAAAAAAATGTAAGGAAATTGTTCTTAAATCCTTCCTTGTTATCTTCATCATTATTGTAAGTGGAATCATAGCTTTCCTCTTTATTTTGGAATGAAAATCAAAATACCTGACATTTTTTTAAATAAATAAAAAGAGTTGGTTTTAGTGAATGTTAATCATTATTAAAATCATTAATGTTAAAGATAATGGAGTTGTCTATAATGCGACTTTTTGGAGATTCTGGTGACGGAATCCGGCAGAAGAAATGAGGTTAAATCTTGATTTTTAGCAGTTAAAATGGTTTTTTAACTGCATATTTGGATTCAGCGCCCTGAAAAACCCCTGGGAGCCATTGATTGTGCAGAAACTAGCTATCAAACTTGAGATTCCAATGAATTGCTACCGGATTTTGACCAGAAAAAACCGCCAGAAAAGCTTTCAAAAAGTCGCGTTATAGACTACTGCAAAGATAATTGTATTACATATTTTTAAATGTTGAATGGCTTTTATAATCATTAACAAGGTGGAGTTTTAATGCAATGAGTTGATGTTTTTTTATAATATTGATATGCATATGAGAAGAAAATTACAAAGTAGGGAAAAAGGTAAATATTTCAAATCTAAAGCACCACAAAAAGTATTTTAATTAATTTCAGATATTTTATATAAACATATTCATCACTAATATCCATCCAAGGTTTGAAAATACAATATTTTGTAATTTTATGATCTACCCTTTAAATGTCCAACCAATAGGGTTGGAACAACAACACAAAATGATCATTTTAATTCTCCATTGTAGACTAGTTATTATAAATATTATTTCCATTTGAAAGACAATATATGTAGATTGTCCTATTTAATTTTTTCAATACCATTGTTATATTCACATCAAGAGCATAATATGAGCTATATAATTATAGCCAATTGAGGACAATTGAAACCAGTTAGGAACAAAGACAATTAAAGATCAATGGTAAAACCTATTACAAATAATAAGAATATTAGATATAGATTGATCGGTGATGTGGGCTTTGTTGGTCTAAAGTTTTATTATTAGCAAAGGAATGTATGTTAGAATAAAACAACTTAAGAACATTTATAAGAATGGATTTATGACATATTTTTTTCATTCTAATAGATAACATAATACAACCTTTCAACTTTTTCGTGCTAAGACTTGATAGAATTTCACATATACAACACAATATAGATTCACAGTTTTCGTACAATGAACATCTAGTGAATAACATTGTGCCTCATAACACATTTCCATGAATATGCCAACTAAAAACAAATGACATAATCCTTTCACCATACCATAATAAAATAATGCACATACAACTTTGTTTAGAGGTCTATCAATATCTCAACTTAATAGTCTCTCAACATCCCCTACATGTAGGTCATGTTATTTTATTCTTTAAACAACATGGCTCTAAGGTTTTAGGGTTAATGACCTTAATATTATGTATAAAACATATTATTCATAGATTAAAAAAGTGTTTCCATTATGATTAAGGTTATAGTAACAATTTGGAAATGATTCCTTCTTCTATGGGCCTCTTACCTCATTGTTTGCATATGTATGGATGCTTAAAAATGTCACAAAGCCTTAAAATGTAGATACCACTAACTTTGAGGAAAAAAAACATGATAAAAATTATCATAAGAAAGAGATAAATCACTCACAATAATCTCACATTAATTCTTTCAGGATAGCTACATAATAAATTATGCATAACATTCAAATATATTCAGGGGATATTGATAATGAGTGGATTTTTCCTCCAAGGAGGTCAATAAAGGACTAAACCATGATAAAACTCAACTTGCAACTTAGATAATCATCCCTAATTATATATTAACAACATTTACAAAAGATGTTGGACCTTCCCATACTCAAGAAACACAATTTACCTAGGGTATGGAGGATTTGAGTAGCTCCTCCTTAATGAGACAATTGCAATCAAACAAGTGATATTAGACTCCATTCAAAACCATAATGAGACCTCACTAGTCTATTCAGTTGGTGTTATTAAACTTCTCTTACAATTTACACCCCTTTAAAACTTCATCTTGACCCTAAAAGCCCTCAAAATTCATTAAAATAAGCCCAAATAAGCCATTACAAGATATGATCACAAGGCTTGTGAGGAAAACTTATAGTCTTTAGTTTGTGAATGCATGTTTCTCATGGGTAACTAGCATTTGATTTCATTTTTTCCTTTCCATAAGTAGTAATGATGCCTTTAAAAGGCCCTGTAGCTCGTAAATTATATCTCAAGAAAGCTACAAATCTCTTCCAAAATGAACTATTGAAGATGAAATTATTAATGCAGTATATATAGAACAATGGGTTGTTCCTAATCATCCAAGAGAGTGTAGGTCAATATTTTGTCTTGAAACCCTAGAAAACAATATGAAAGACAACATACACCTATAAGAAAATTGTTTCCATATTTGATCATTTAAAGGGTAATTCTTAGCAAATTATTATACAGATTCCTATAGGTCATTTACCTAATTATTTAATAATTAAAATAGAGTTAATAATCACCACCATTTATTTTACCAAAAATTTAGCATACATAAACATTTTCTATATATTTCCACATATATAAGGCATTAAAATTGACTACCAATGACAACTTATTTATTGATCAACCCTATAATAAATTTTAGTGCATTCAACCATTTACGTTAGAATTAGGAACATCACATAATAATAACATTTAGAGAAAAAATGAGTCACTTATCCTTTTTAATAGCTAGATTCTAAGCTACTAAGGGTGAGCGTTTTTCTATCTAACCATAGGTAGTGCTCTATGAATGCCAGCCCTTAGCTAGTTACAAAACCATTGGGGTGAAGAAGAAAATTCTAGTATTCTCTCAAATAAATCTACCCATCCCAAAAGCATAGAATATCAACCAAGCAACACCAATGCTAAGTATTTTACCAATATTTCAATTATGTGATCTTTGAAACTCACAATACCTACCCCACATAACATAAGGAAATAACTCCCTTGTTTACTTAATAGTCCCTTTGAAGTTCTCTTCTATCCAATGCTCTTAAACATATGCATAGAAAGTCCAACAGTTTTCAATTTATAGAATTAACTCAAGCATCATTTTATTAATTCTTGGATAATTTTATGGTTGATGTAATTCTCTTGGGATTGTAAGGTTGTATTTCAAATCAACTTGCCATTTAATACTACATAATATTCCTTCATTCATCTTCTCTATGGTTTCCTTCATTCTTCTCTTCTTCCCAAGGCTACAATGGCTTTCTTTCATGATATATCCGATCCCATGGTATGGAATCTCTCTCTTTAAAATTTCTATTTCTCATTTCTATACTTTCCCAATAATAACCCTATTTTCCTATTCAAATTTCCTCTATTGGCATGAGTCAAAAGATGGAAAGAAAGAGTCTTAATCCAACAATTCCTCGTTCAAAGAATCTACGGGACAATATCCAAATATGTAGGAGGTTATTACCTAATCTAAGAGATGGCTAAATTCACTTCTCATATCTCTAATTAGACTTTAGTCTAGGTTCAAAATCAATATTATCAGTGGTATGATCCGGATTGTCCACAGTTTTTTGTTCATTGTGTCAACGTTTCAAACCCCAAAGGGGGTCCATCATCAGGACAAATCAGAAAGATAGAAAATGAATGAAAGATTATTGAGAGAAGGAGACGTGAACCTAGATACAAATAAACAATTGCAGGTCAGCCATTCTCCTCTCAATTTTTATCCTCAGGATTTCGAGAAGACAGATCTCCTTCCATGTTTCTCCTCTGTACAGGGAAGTAATGTTAGATTTTAGGCTTCTGTGGAAGTTTTTTGCAGTGGTATGATCCGGATTGTCCACAGTTTTTTGTTCATTGTGTCGACGTTTCAAACCCCAAAGGGGGTCCATCATCAGGACAAATCAGAAAGATAGAAAATGAATGAAAGATTATTGAGAGAAGGAGACATGAACCTGGATATAAATATTGCAGGTCAGTCGTTCTCCTCTCAATTTTTATCCTCAGGATTTCGAGAAGACATATCTCCTTCCATGTTTCCCCTCCGTATAGGGAAGTAATGTTAGACTTTAGGCTTCTGTGGAAGTTTTTTGCAGTGGTATGATCCGGATTGTCCACAATTTTTTGTTCATTGTGTCGACGTTTCAAACCCCAAAGGGGGTCCATCATCAAGACAAATCAAAAAGATAGAAAATGAAAGAAAGATTATTGAGAGAAGGAGACATGAACTTGGATATAAATATTGCAGGTCAGCCGTTCTCCTCTCAATTTTTATCTTGAGGATTTCGAGAAGACAGATCTCCTTCCATGTTTCCCCTCGGTACAGGGAAGTAATGTTAGATTTTAGGCTTCTGTGGAAGTTTTTTACAGTGGTATGATCCGGATTGTCCACAGTTTTTTGTTCATTGTGTCGACGTTTCAAACCCCAAAGGGGGTCCATCATCAGGACAAATCAGAAAGATAGAAAATGAATGAAAGATTATTGAGAGAAGGAGACATGAACTTGGATATAAATAAACAATTGCAGGTCAGCCGTTCTCCTCTCAATTTTTATCCTCAGGATTTCGAGAAGACAGATCTCTTTCCATGTTTCCCCTCCGTACAGGGAAGTAATGTTAGATTTTAGGCTTATGTAGAAGTTTTTTGCAGTGGTATGATCCGGATTGTCCACAGTTTTTTGTTCATTGTGTCGACGTTTCAAACCCCAAAGGGGGTCCATCATCAGGACAAATCAGAAAGATAGAAAATGAATGAAAGATTATTGAGAGAAGGAGACATGAACCTGGATATAAATAAACAATTGCAGGTCAGCCATTCTCCTCTCAATTTTTATCCTCAGGATTTCGAGAAGACAGATCTCCTTCCATGTTTCCCCTCCGTACAGGGAAGTAATGTTAGATTTTAGGCTTCTGTGGTTTGAAACTTCCACAGAAGCCTAAAATCTAACATCAATATTATCGTAAGAGTAAAGGTTAACGCATTAACAAGGTGGGTAGAAAACTAAAGCATAAGAGATATGGGTAGTTAATATTATAACCATTCCTTGAGGCCCCTTTACCATTGCCTTCTCATGGTATGAAAGCCCCTTTAGGTGCTCATTTTCCATCAATTAATCTTGAATATTTTCATTAATTTTAATTGTCAATGTTTACAAGTATTTAAAATCACCATTGCATGTTTACCTCATGGTGTGAATAAAGCACAATAATAAAAAATATTTGTGGAAAATATTTAAACATATACATATTAAATTTAGATCATTCCAAAGGATCAAATATGGGACATCACATGCCCACTCTTTGGAATAAAACCATCACTAGTGTTCTTTTCTTTTCAACAACATTCCCTATCTTTATTCTTTAGTAGTACATCAATATTATTCTTTTCATTGCAACTTTGTCTCACTATGGAATATTTTGGATGGTAATGTTAAATCATTCATTTTTTTGTCTTGAGACATCTCCAAGGCTTTTAGCATTCTAGCACATGCCTAAGATAATCAACAAATGAAAAACATGCATGGCATAGCCATTTTGAGCACCAATTTCGTCATTCCTAGATATTTCAAATGCATAGTTGAAACATATATATTCATAACATGAGATCAAGTATGAAAATCAACTCAATAATTATATGTATGAAGATATCTTTGCTCCATAAGGTTATCAAGGGAAAATTTCATCTCAATATCTTCTTTATCCCATTGAAAATAAATTACCTTCTTGAACCCAATATTATAACATGAATACTTGATTTAAGACCATGGAACTCATAATACCTTCCCCACACATCACACTCTAGTGCTCCTCAATGTGTGCATAGGCAGTTCAAATTGTTGTCAATCAACTATAACACTCATAATACCTACCCCACATAACACATTCTTGTGCTCTTCAGTGTGTGCATATAGTGTCCAAGTTACTAAGTCTTACTACCAGGGAATTCCACTATCAACCTCTAATAGAACACAGGTCATGGTGATCAGAATATATCATAGGGTTCCAATGCCACTATAGTAGCATAATCCCCATGTTTTCAACTTCAACAACCATCATTTTTCCTTATTAGATAAATTCATTACCTCACTTGTATCATACACCTATAATTCCCATGAGGTATCATCATAATAATTCAATAAAAAAATTAAATATGTTTCAAATAGAAATCATATCTCACGAGTATAAGATCCTTCTCATAATATTTTGCCTTTGCATGTTGTAGCATACAATGTTCATTATGGGATTTCACTCATCACCATATCCAGGACACTTTATCCCTGCATTTTGTGCTCAATGTCAATACTCATTCATTTTATCATTTTAATGATAAAAATTAGAACAAAATTTAGAACCCATGAAATCATCCTAAAATTATGTTATAGTTAATTTTATCATTTTCTGTTTTGATCCTTGAATGAGGGACTTGTGACAATTCTGAAACTAATACTTGTATACAATTTCAGGAATAGAGAAGAAAAATAATTCTACTTAATATTCATGTTGGTGAAGTAAGTGGAATACAAGTCCCTTGTTTACAGATCATATGGTATCAGTGTTGTTGGGTCCTTGACCATGACACAATTTCTAGTACTTTGAAGAGAAGTCAAACTTGGTATGGGTAAAATCAAACAAATAAATGTTGGAAGACTAAGAATCCACCAATGCTTAGCTTAAAGTAGAGAACGTGTAGTTAAAGGAGGGTCCACATGTATGACCAAAGGATGAAAAAGATGGAGAAGATCCTTAATACCTCAAGGCCTCAATCAAGTTGTTACCCTTATTAAAGAACTGATTTTATGTATATGAAGACTCCCCCATCATGGTTATAATAGATTAGGACAACATAAAAACTCAATTTTTAAAATTAGAAGAGAAGGTCATATACATGGATAGTTATAAGGACGACATGCTCATTTAGATGAGAACTTAGCTACAATAAGAGTTGGTAGAGAAGGAAGAAGAATTAGCAAAGCCACAAGAAGTCATCCAAGATCACAAATAAGTAGAGCCACCTTCCATTGTCACTACCAAATCCAATACCATGAGTGAGACAAATCTTGTAAACTTAACTTCCTAAGACATTTCTCAAGAACATTTGGTGATTTCGAAAAACACGCTAAAGGCATTGGTTCACAATTATTACCATAGATGGGCTATGGTGTACAAGGGTTAGGCAAGAGAAAACAAGGAAACTTAAGCAACATTTTAATTGCGGTGAAGAGATAAACATGAAGGCCTATGTTTCTATGATAGAAAAGAAAAATCCATTGAAAACAAGACCATATCTATGAAGGAAAAAAATATGGTATAGTTTGACTACTCATCTGAAGGAAAATAAATAGTAAATGAGGGTGGTAATACACCACCACTCCATCCTGTTTGTGGATGACTATAATAGGGAAACGATGAGGAAAGTGTAAAGACTCAACCTACACTAACACTTAAAAGAAGTGGCAAATGGATCAGTTAGAATAGGAAGAATAAGACCAAGATACATGCATCAATTGTTTGTCACTATTGCCAAAAAAAAGGCCATCGAATTGTTAGTTGTTGGACCAAAATTAAATTCATCCTTTGGAAATAAATTCTATCAAGTGGCATCTTGCTAGGAAACACAAGCCACATGCCACAAGCCAACTTTTTTTATAGTAACAACAAGAACACTTCTTTAAACTAACAATAAATTCCAAAGCATGTAGAGTAGATGAATATTGCAGTATTCCACACAATAGTGCCAATAATTTTTGCCACCACTGTAAGTTAAGTGGAAATTATGAAGAAAACCATTGGAAACACCATACAAAGCTTCAATGAGAGAACCATACAACCATGAGAAAAATGTTGAAAGTGAAACCTAAAGGAGGAAGAGAACCCACTACATCTCTAACCCAAGGAGAAAAATTTGTCCGAGTGATAACAATAGAGGAGGTTCGCATCACCATCAAAGAGGATAGTGGGTTAATGCCAACAACCAAGGTTACCCCATTCCAATTTCTATCTATAGACTTCTAGAAGAATTTTCCCTTCTTAAGGATGTGTTAGAGATTGGTGCAAGGAATTCCATGGTATTCTCTCATCTTTATACCATACAAATATTGAAGCATTCCCTCATCCTTGTACCATACAAATATTGAAGCATTCCCTCATCCTTGTACCATACAAATATTGAAGCCTTCCCTCATCCTCAAGGCTATATCCTATTGATGTTTTCCCATTATAACCATAGATGTATAGGATTTGTTGAATTCTTTGGGCAGAAAAAGATCTATGATTGCACCCTAAGAAGGTCATTCAAGCAGTGTTGTTGTAGACGTAGAGCATTAGTAAGCGCATGAAAATAGCATAAGGTTATCTCCATGATGGGATGCAATTGATCCTAGCAAAAGAAGGAAATCCACCCATCATCTTGTGGAATTTATATGTGGTGGCATAGCCTGTTTGGATCACACTAAATAAGAAAATATAATTCAACTCGACTTCATTAACTAAGAGAAGTAAAAGAAGGCATTGTTGCTGCAAAATCTAGTAGGCCCAGTGCAGAGCTTCACTGGGTGAGGGTCGAAACCTTATAGCAACAATGTGGAAGGGTTTCCACTGTCACCTCAACGACATTCCTCCTGCTTTTTAGTGGGATTTAAACCACAAGGGATGCTTCCCTAAATCACCTATAATGATACTCTAATAATAGGGATCAAGGTGATAAGTTTTTGAAGGTCTAAATATGGATAGAGTGCTTGGAAGGGCTAAATATGACCTCAATTTTCAATGCTAAGATTCAAGTACTTTAAACTTAGACCACTAGTTGGGATGCTATAAATTAGGGTTTGGATGATATTTAATAACGTGACATTCAATGTCATATAGAAACCTTAGAAAATACCTTAGAATGATCTTAAAAAAGAATGGTACAAGGCCTCCAAACAGAGGTTAGAGTTAGAATAGGGTAAAATGGTTTATGGTTGTTATATATGCATAAATAACAAGAATAAAATGTGATGTAAGCCCTTCTAGGGTATGTTAGGCTATCAATTATGTTGGATTTTGCTTGTAGAAAAGATATAGAAGTTAATCCTAAATTATGAGCCACCCACATATAATAAAGCAACAATTTTATGCATAAATCAAACCTAAAACCGTAGTGGTTTCCAAATATCTAGGAGAGAGAAAAGTAGGAGGAGTTTTAATAAATTTTAAGGTGATCAACACATACTTTGGCCATCGCCTTATCCTACAAGGGTTAATGAATTCTTTATGGCACAAATTTCCAAGGAATGATATTGAAGGAGTAAGGGAGGTGCCTTAGGGCATCCACTTCTAAAACCATACCTATTGCACTTATGAGGGGATTAATTATGTACAAGGTTTGCACATATAGAGTTCCCTTATAGGCCTTGAAGATGTTAATTTTTGCAACTACAGTCAAATTCCACCTTAGGCAGCTCAAATAACCAATATTATGATTTCATTAGATTCCTCTTTTTGAGAGGACCAAAATGGACCTAAAGATCACCCAATTTGGTCAAGCGTAAGTTGAGTTATGAATTATTTTATTCACACATGTATTATGGAATGGTTCAGCCCTAACCATATGAGTCACTGCTTGGGTCAGTCTCAACCCCAAGTGAACCCTCAGGAAAGCCTATAAATAAAAGATACCTCAAGATAATTTAGACATATCTTCTCTTCTCTTTTATCCTGGTTTGCACAGGTTCGACAGAAGGAGTTCGCTCAAGGGTCTGAAATCATAGGAGAAAGGTTCGCTCTGGGTTAGGGTCTTCTAGATCTCGGACGTTGGCATAGAACAGGGCATTTTGGTCCCTAGACACTGGCACATAAGCCTATGAGAGCGACCAAAGACCCTTGGACGCTGGCATAGAGTCTTATGGGAGTGACTATGGCTTCAAAGATAGGTATAGAGGTATCGGTCCTTGGTCGCTTGTACAGAATGGTCCTAAGAGTGACCAGGTTGTCCTGGACACATAACAGTGACTTCAAGGGAGCGACCAAGGGTTTTAGATGTGTTTCACCCTGGACGCAAGAACAAATTCTTCTAGAGAGAGTCCGAGAAGTCCCAGTAGCTGTCACACAGTATCTGAGAATGTGACCAGGGAGTTTTGATCGCACACAAAAAATGTTGATGAGAGCGACCAGAGTTCAGATCTAGGGTTTGACATCTTGGCTTTAGTGATCTGGTAGATCTAGGTTTCTCTCTGTTTTTATATAGATATATAGACATGTAGATCTGATTTGTTAGTATCCGCTGCAAACATATGTATTGGACTCATTGACAGTGACAATAGTACTCAGTGATGTTCAACACAGTGACAACAATATACAACAGTTGACATCAATTTGTGATAGCACATTACAGCCATTGTTAAAACATAGGTAAGTATTTGTAATGTTTTGTAGGGATGTCATGAAGGATATGTGGTAAAAAATTCTATATTTCTCTTGAATATTGGAAAGTATCATACTAGGTATAGGAGGTGTAATATCAACATTGATCACATAAGGTTCACATGACTGACCATGGACATAATATGGCTCGGATGAAGGATCTTGGTCAAGATCATCTATGGAAGGAGAAGATATATCTATAGTTTTTAAAATAGGATATACAAGTGCAGAACTATGGTCTTTGTTTATATACAATAAGCAATGGAAAATTCTTTTGATATGCTTAGGAAAGGACAAGAAGTAGTTGATGAAAATTAATATTACAACTTGGCGAAAACTCAAGCTTTGATGCTTGGTTTTCCCGTAGTGTCCTTTCATCTCTTTGTTAATAAAGCTCGTCCTCTAGTGGAGTATTTGAATTTGATTTGAAGCTTGATTAGATTCGCCAAGTGAATGATGCACACAACTTGATTATGTATGATCCTTGTTCACCATCAATGATTAGATCTTGATCTTTTTCATTCTCTCCTAAGGAAGATTTAACCTTCCCTCCCCGACAACAACACCAAAATGTTATCACTTAGAATTTCTACAGGCTGTGATGGTGAAAACTCTAAGGTAGCCACGAACCACTTTAGGATTGGAAGATGGCCCTTCTAATCTAGAGAAGGTTCTCCCTTTGACTCTATTACTCAAGGTCACTACAATAACATGTCATTGTATGCTCAGTGGTCAGATCTAATGTAACAACTAACATATTTGGTTGGGGATTAAGGAAGGTATCATTGGGCATGGAGTCCTATTAGAAACTGTCTCGAGATCTTCAGAGCTTGGTGAAAAAGGTATTTGCCTTCAAAGGCCTACAATCAACAATTGCTAAACATCAATTCATTCATAGTATGGAAAGACGAAGAGGAGTACATTCAGAGTTTAAAAAAAAAAGCAACAATATGAGGAATTACCTGTAAATTCATCGGTTGAAAGGTGGATATCTGAACATGAGATATAGAGCATTGTCACATGAATTTTACATCTGTTTTGCAATTCAAATAAGAAGATACGCATATAATGATAAACAAAGAAGGAAATAAAACATTGATATATCGACCAACTTTGCTAAAAGAGAAATCTCTGGAAAAAAAACCCTTGTATTTATGGTCCAACGTATCTTTATTTAATTTCCAGTGAACACAATTACATAAATTTTTCTTCTCTCAAAGTCCAACCCTTGGTTCTTTGTTTTACATAGCTTTATAGAAGTTAAATTCTTATCAAGATCCAAAGATAATGGATCTCAAACCCTGTCATCCATATTTAGCTTACTAAATCAAATAATCAAGGAGATAAATATGACCCCAAGTCGAATTGATGAGGTGGCTCTCCAACTGAACGCTGATTGGGCATTTTTTTTTCTAAAAATAGAAGAAGAAGAAAAATCAGGCGTATTCCTGAAAAATAGGCTCCAAATATTACTTCGTATCTCTTAAACCGTGATAGTTGTACAAAAACTGAAAGAGGTTTTTGTCAATAAGAAAGTTACCAAAAAAAGCCTCTTTCAGATTTGAAAAACTCATTTTTGTCTCCTCAGAAACAATGCCAAAATTTAATGACTAAAACAATAAATCATTTAATATTTAAATCTGCAAAAACGGGATGTAATGATTCCTTCGTATATTCCAAACCATGACACTTGTGTAAAAATTGAGAGAGGTTTTTGTTAATGGTTTTGTTCCCACCAAAAAACTCTTTTGGTTTTCAAAAATTTATTTCCAACTGTTTGGAAGATGCACTTGAATACAATAACTAAAACAAGGTTTTAGAACTAAATCTAAAAATATATTCATAAGAAAACAACTAATGCGTTGACATTAAATAATGATCCATAGTGAACTATTGTAGCAAAAGGTGGAGTTGTAGCTGGAAAGTCTGTTGAAATTGTGGATCAAAGAGGACCACTGATATTTTGCAGTAAAATCTAGAAATCCCATGTTTTTGGCCCTAAAGTCTTGCTTTGATTTTTATCAACGTTCTCATCATAGCAAATTTTCATTGGATCCCTGACTTGATTTTATCAAAATGATGTTCATTGTGTAAAACTAACCTTTATAGAGCTTTATGCTAACCAATTTCCTTACCGTTGCCTCAAAATGTGCATATTGTTCAATCACTAACAAATTAACTGGGACTGCGTTGTCGAGATGAAAATAGTGAAAGCGTTTCCAAATTATCTGGTAGCCCTTGCAAAAGATAGCACAGATACTTGCGCTGACAAATTATCTGGTATTGCTTTGTTAAAACAAATCCAAAATGAGCACTAACGGATTATCTAGTAGCACTTTTTCAAAACAGAACAAAAGTGGCGCTAACAAAACATTTGGCAACATTGTCTTGGAATCTTCATTTTCGTGTTTTTGTTGCCTCTAGCAAGAGGTCCATAATGGTTCCTGGAGCTTATTTTACCTTCCTACTCTTCTTGGTCTGGGGCCCCAATTGAGTTAACCTCAAAATTTTAAATGTGATAAAAGGTATAATTAGAAGTCTTCAAATTTCTTCAAAAATCACTTTGATATTCTTGTCTAACATACAAACCCACTAGACCTAGAAATCACCCTTGTGCTATGCATTTATGGACATGCAAACCTAGCATGATCATCATCATACCTCGAAAACAACATAATAAAATGCATTGAGTACTTGTAAGCAACAAATTGTCCAATTTGATTAATAATCAATGAGTATCAATAATTGTAAAAAATCCCTTTTAGTTGGCGGGTGAATTTTCCAAAAATCCCAAAACAAGTAGTTGTGAGGCTTTGTGGTACTTTAACTGCTAGCTAAGTGATGAATTCCCCTGCATCCTCACATTATCAGATATGAACACATTTTCACTTGTTCACTCTTTGCATATAGAAATTTTCTACTATTGATGAATTTGAATTGAAAACAAGAGATTACAAATTTCCTCTACAATTCTGCGGAATGGAAATCACAATTTAGAAACACATGCAATGATATGCAACCATCAAAACCACAAGAACACAATGATTTTACCAGGGAACCCAACTGGCGAAAACCCCTCCATTGCTTTTCATTGATCAGATGAGAATGAGAAACTATTACAATGTCTTGCTTCAACTCTGAAGCACACCCTGCGCTGTAAACTTGTTCTCCTGCTAATTATCTTTCTCTGGCCAACACTTAGCTAATTCAATCCTCCATCTTCCTCTTATTTCCTCGTGCAATTGAGGAAAAATTGACCTCCTAAATAATAGGGGAATTCCTATTTCCTTGCACAAATACCAAGGAATTGATCACCTACTTAACTTCCAAGCATGTACTCTCAACTAATATACAATTGATAATTACAATGTCTTTTCCTCCACTCCAAGAAGGCAATTTGAATTTCATGCATGTTCGGGTTATTTTTCGTTGATTAACTAGTTTAACTGAGAGGTTAGTGAGTTAACAATAGTTCTACTACTCAACTGACCTTCAACTAACTTAATTAATTACTTGAGCTCAGTTAACTGAGTTCAACTAAAAATAACTGAACTAGATTGTAAAATTTTAACAATCACTACATGCACAACTCTACTCCAAGCCTATAACTCGAATTTACTAAATTAACTAGTAGACAAGGCCATATCACTCTAGCTAACAATAATCCAAGTCATCCTGCTGATGTGGAAAATCGAATTACTCAATTTGACTAAGGCACAAGTCAAATTGAGTCTTTCTTGCTATAATTTCTAACACTCCCTCTTAGCAAGAAAGGGATTTTGCACCACTGCTATCCTGCACCTATGGAATTCAAATTTTCCACTTGACAATGCCTTTGTAAAGATATTTGCAACCTTCTTCTCAGTTGGAATGTACCATATCATCATAATTCTCCTCTGCACACAATCCCACAAGTGATAGTACCTAATATCAATGTGCTTGGACCTATCATGAAATAATGGATTCGTAGAGAGCTTAATACAACTTTGATTATCACAATAAATCATCATTGGATCCAACTCCTAACTGAAAAGACCCACAATTATTTTCCTCATCCATATGGCCTCACATGTTGCTTGACTTGCAACCATGTATTCAGCCTCTGTTGAGCTGAGTGCCACAAAACTTTTTTTTTCCTGTTATACCAGGAAATAGTTGCATACACAACACTAAAGATATCACATGAAGTACTTTTACTATCTGATGGACTTCCTACCCAATTTGCATCAGTGAATCCTTGGAGCTTCACTCCCTCTGTCCTCATGTACCATAACCCATACTCAGTTGTTCCTCAGAGGTATCTTAATACATGCTATGTTGTCGTATAATATAGCTTGGTAGGCTTCACCATAGTTTGACTCAACTGATTAACTGCATAGCATATGTCAGGCCTTGTGTTCACTAAATACATCAAGGTTCCCACAAGTTGCTTGTAGATAGTGGCATCTACTACCTATCTTGAAGAGACACCCTCCTTCCTCCAGTTTGTAGCTAGAGGAGTGTCCATAGGCTTGTAATTCTCCATGTGAAATCTCTGAAGTATTTCAGAGGAATACTTCCCCTAACTCACAAAAAACTCATCATCACCCTACCATACTTCCAGCCCAAGGAAGTAATGCATCAAGCCCATGTCTTTCATCTCGAATTCTCTTGCAAGGTACTCCTTGCAAGAATGGATCAATTGCTTATACCTTGTAAGTTTCAAGTCATCAACATATAATACCAAGATAAACAACTTGTCATCTACCACAATGTGATAGAGATTGACATCTACTTCACTTTTTGTGAAGCCAAATCCACTAAGATATGTTTCAATTCGAGTGTACCATGCTTGGGGCACCTACTTGAGACCATAAAGGGACTATTAAGTCTACACACGTGTCTCCCTGTTATAAGTCTCAAATCTCTCTGGTTGCTCTATGTAAATTTCTTCCTCAACAACACCATTGAGGAAGGTGGTTTTCACATCCATGTAGTGGATCTTCCACCACATCTGTGCAACTAATGCTAGAATGGTTATGATTGAGGAATACCTCGCCACAGGGGCAAAAATTTCATCATAGTAAATTCCCTCTACATCTGAGAAGCATTTGGCCGCAAATATGGCCTTGTACTCCTCGATGCTCCCATCAGTTGCATGCTTCACTTTGTAGATCCATCTGGAACCAATCACTGACTTGTTCTCTGATCTTGGCTCCACCTCCCATATATTGTTCTTCATGATGGATTCATACTCCTCCACCATGGCATCAACCCACACTAGTGGAGAAATTGCTTCCTCAAATGAAGAAGGCTCTAACTCAATGAGTTCCGTCATGAGAGCCATATACCCAGTGTATCTTTTTGGTGACCTCCTTTGCATGCAGAAAGATGTAGAAGCTCCCACATGCTCCCTAGCATATTGCACCAACCTATCAACCTCTCTGGTTATCTTCCTCCCCTCTCTGGAAGATTATGGTTGAGTGGGTGCCTCCACTTGACCTCCTGTCTGCTACTCCATATGTGGCTACTCCACAACATCCTGAAGCTCTATCTGAGACTCCTCCTTTGGAACTAGAAGCTCCTCCTCTAGTGGGATACTTAGTTCTCACTATAGAGAGAATCTCATTGCCTTCTCCTCGTCAAATTTGACATCTCTCCTCACTACTATCACCTTGAGTGAGGAAAAATACACCCTATAGTTATGTGGAGTCTTTGAATATCCTACAAAGAATCCCATCTCGGTGGTAGGCTCCAATTTATCCCTGTTATCCTTGGAGACATGACAATACATAGTAGCTCAAAAAATTTGAAAATGAGATACATCTAGCTTCTTCCCAGAGAAATCTTCTTCGGATGTGATCATGCCAAGTATTTTATGAGAGATCTTGTTCTGTAAATAAACTATGGTGTTGCATGTATCTGCCCATAGATGTAATGACATCCCTTGATCATGCAACATGGCTCTTATTGCTCCCAATATGCTTATGTTTTTCCTTTCAACCACCCCATATTGTTGTGGGTTATGGGGTGTTATCAGTTCTCTTCTAATACCCTCTTGGCACACAAGTCCTTGAAGGTGTTAGAAACAAATTCTCCTCCATTGTCACTTCTTAGGGCTTTCAATTTCTGACTAGTCTCCTTTTCAACCAATGCTTTGAATTCAACAAATTTGGAAAACACTTCATCATTTTTCCTCATGAATAAAATCAAACATTTTCTAGAAAACACATCAACAAAAAATACCTAATACCTATGTTTTATTATAGAGGTTGTACAAAAGGGTCTAGATACATCAGAGTGGACTCACTCCGAGATTCCTCCCGCTCTGCTATCTCGACCCTAGAAGGTGGATTTGACATATTTCCCAAATGTGCATCCCTTGCAAACATCGAGTTGTTCAAGGGTACATTTCAGGAGATTGGTGGCAATCTATTACATGAATTTAAGGCCCCATGTTGCAAGTGTCCCATGCGCTTTGCCAAAGTTCTCCAACATCTCGACTCTGCACATTTTTTGCCTTTCTATTCAGTGAAACACAAGCTTCCACCTCAAGTTTGTAGATATTTTTCACTCTAACTCCAATTTGTTTCACTTTCCTGATAACTACATGTCTCATAAATGCTTTGGCCTTACTAAAAACAACATCATAGCCTCTATCCTCCAATACAGCTACACAAATCAAATTATTCTTCAACACGGGTGTTAGTGTCAGTCTTTCCAGCCTTCCTCCAGTGATCAAATGTGCTCTTACAAAGTGATTTTGAAGTGTCAAGGTCAAATTTTGTCATTTCAAAGAGTTTTCAAGCAAAATTTGGTCACTAGGCATTAGTTCTAGGGTTTGCTTTCACTCCTTCTAAAAGTTGTCCAAATGGCGGTCTATGTCATCATTTAGTTGAGTCTATCATCATTCATAGGGTTGTCATTATCATGTCAGTG
>APFE030006201.1:178733-237428 GCA_000404065.3 Pinus taeda
ATTTATGTTTTCTACTGTCTAGAGAGGATTCAAATGGTTGTTTGCCCTCTTTAGCTCCTTCTCTATCATCCCTGATCATCCATCTCAGATTAAGGCATCAGCACTCACTCCTACCTTGCCCCAAAGATTCCCCTGCAAAAACTATGCTCAATCCCCGCACCCTGAATTGCACTCCCTCCAATTGCCACCAAAAAACCCAAAAATCTTTTAATCAACCCCCCTTATCAATTTACTAGCCTAATATCTTTGATCCTAATTGGTCAGCTTATCATATTGAAAGATCTACCGAATCTGACCCGAGAGAGCCTTCTCATACCTCGTAGGGCTAGCTACGAGGTGAAATGGTTTGATGTAGCCTTGAGAGTTTGTCTATCTCAGCCTAGGTGAATTCCAAGCGCTAACACTGGGCACATACATAACATATTTCAGATGAAGATGGGAGCCTAACTCCCTCTTAAAGGTTACATCTCCAATTCCTTTGGTATTGTACCTCCCACCATCCCCAAATTCTATGTGCATCTCGAGATCCTTCTCCTCTAGGTTGCTGAAGAATTCTTTGCATCCTGTCATATGCAATGAGGGACCTAAATCTAGGTAGCACACACTCCCCATTATAGTGTTGGTCATGCATGCAATTAGGGTGAAGTCTAATTCAAATTATGAGGCAAGTGCTTCACCTCCTGCTCCCCCTGAAGGCTTCTTTTTAGACTTCTTGTGCGAACACTTTGTTGCATAGTGCCCATATTCATGGCAGTGAAAACATTTTATCTTGATTAGGTCCTTCTTATTGCTATTGTTCTGGCTGGACTTTGGCTTGCTTTGGGCCTTCTTGCCCTTAGATATCTTTCCCTTCCCAACAAAGGCAAAATTCTCTTCCTCCTCTGCTTTGGATGTTACTCTATCTCTAGTGTTCCTTCAAATTTCTTCCTGCACCAAATTAGACCAAAGTCTCTCTCAATTTGGTAATTTTTCCCTTCCATTTACAGAGTCCTGGTAGTTGTGCCAGGATTTTGGAAGGCCAAGGAGAGCTAAGCTCACTAGTTCAGAAGATGGCACATTTTCTCCTACTCCTCCAAGTTCATCTCGAACCTGAGTGAATCTGGAGAGGTAGTGTGGAATGGTTTCATTTTTCTGCATGCAGATGTGTCTGAGCTCGTCCCTCAATGCCAATTTCTTGGCATCACTGCCATTTTTGAATAAATCAGTGAAGGTCTTCGACATAGCAAATGGAAAAAAATTTCCATGTAAATTCAAGACTATGTGGTCTCTCACACCCTCCAAGATGGTCCTCTTGGCTTTTGTGGTATCCTTCTTCCACTGGGCTAATTGTTGTGCATCAGAGACTGTTGGTTTTGGAATGTAAGTTTGGGTGTATTCCAACACTCCATTATCATCGAGTACAACTTTCATCCTGTCATTTCAAGCTATGAAATTTGAGGTTCCCTCAAAGGCATACTCCAATATCAATCTGTTGAAAGACATTTTCTCGCACAAAAGAAAAACTGCTTCACTGAATCTGCAAATCGAAATTTCTGAAGGAGAAAATCTATTGACTAGTTTCTATTGTGTTTTCAAGCTCTGATACCATGTAGAAATTAATAGAAATTTGCTACTACTGATGAATTCGAACTGAAAACGAGAGATTACAAATTTCCTCTACAATTTTGCGGAATGGATATCACAATTTAGAAACACATGCAATGACATGCAACCATAAAAAAAAAAAAAAAAAAAAAAAAAAAAAAAAAAAAAAAAAAAAAAAAAAAAAAACCCACAATGATTTTACAGGGGAACCCAATTGGGAAAAACTCATCCACTGCTTTTCATTAATCAGATGAGAATCAAAAACTATTACAATGTCTTGCTTCAACTTTGAAGCACACCCTACACTGTAAATCTATTCTCTTGTTATATGTCTTGCTCTAGCCAATAGTTAGCCAATTCAAGCCTCCAACTTCTTCCTATTTCCTTGCACAATTCAGGAGAATTTAAGCTCCTAAATAATAGGGAAATTCCCTATTTCTTTATGCAAATCCCAAGGAATAGATCACCTGCTTAATTGTCAAGCCTGTACACTCAACTAATAAACAATTGATAATTACAATGTGCATTTTCCTCCACTCCAGCTAGGCAATTCGAATTCCATGTATGTCTTGGCTACTTTTCGCTGATTGACTAGTTTAACTGAGAGATTAGTGAGTTAACAACAATTCTACTACTCAATTGAAATTCAACTGACTTAATCAATTACTTGAGCTTAGTTAACTGAATTCCGCTGAAAATAATTGAACTAGATTGCTAAATTTTAGCAATCACTACATGCACAACTCTACTCCAAGCCTATAACTCTAATTTACTGACTTAACTAGTAGACAAGACCATGTCACTCTAGCTAACTACAATCCAAGTCATCCTGTTGATGTGCAAAATTAAATTACTCAACTTGACTAAGGCACAAGTCAAATTTAGCCTTTCTTGCTACAATTTCTAACACTGCATGTATGAATCTAATGAGTTGACGATGTGTACCCCTATTATCCTAACTCTCAAAAATAGGGAATAAGAGGTAATTTTGAGGGAAATGCTTTTCTTCGTGACAAGAAGAACAAACATATATTATCCCCACCTCATGTGAACTGAAACTAAATTTATATGACTTTTCATACATGAACGCAAACACCTATGAGTTGCACCATTCTAGATTGGTGACAATATAGTGGCTTAATTAAGACACATGCTAAATGAAGCACTGGTTGGAATGTGGGATGTTATGTCACTCTGATTCTAAACATGCATGAAGCTTGATTATTTCCTTGCATGTACCGTCCTTCTTGACCACTAGTATAAATCTTCTACATGCACATTATTGTTCAAGGTAACCTATTGGATCATCATCCGAGAAAGGCATTGAAACTAAATCTAATTACATCCTCATAAGGTATGAAACCTTTCTATGATTATAGGTATGAGGATGTGTTGATTGCCACTCTGACTTAAGAGAGAAAAAGACTAAATGAATGCAATTATTAAGTAAGAATGATTTTTATTTTGTTGTTGTTTGTATGTTATTGCATAAACTGAAATATTACTGTTGTTAGTGGTACTATTACCCATATCTTCAAAAGTTTCAACACGTTGCCAACTAGGGCATAGCCCCTTCCATGAATGTACCTTGTTTGTAATCTTTCGAGATTGGCCAATCATTGTTCCTAGTACAAGTTTTTGTGGGTGTCTAATCCTTTCATCAAACTACAAGATGTTATACCACTTGGAATCTCAAGTAGATGAAGCAATTTAGTAATTTCTATATCTAATTATGACAAGGATTCAAGTAGATTGGTCAATATAATTGCTAACTTTGATGGTTGCACTAATTGCCCCTGTATAACACTTAAGCCATAACACCCTTGTTGACATACATGTCTTGCAAACACACAAATCCAACCATAGATGTCAATATTGCATCTAACCATAGCTATCTAATCTAAATTGAGCCAAGTCGTATGCCTTCGACCAGATTGAATACACATAAGTATAACCTATGATGATTACAATTTGTCTAATCTCAATTTCATAAGGGGTAGCTCAATGGACTTTAAGCTTTCCAGTGACAAAACTAAGATTACTCGATAAACCATGGGATGACATATTCTACTTTGAAGCAAATATGTTAGGCTCGTCCTCCAATTCATTGTCATGCACATGATTTTATAGCTTTGTGCAACCTATTTTTACTCCACAACGATATTGTGGAGGCTTGTTTAAGATGAACATTGAATAGATCCTTTGGACAAGTGCTTAACTATTCATAATAAGATACTGAAGCAGTATCGACATTCTTTCCTCGTAATGTAAAAACGTCTTTTTAAAGTAAACATTGCATGATTTCCCACCATTACGAAATAAACATTATATCCCTTCTTTTCTTCAAACTCTAGATAGTGAATGAGAATTTGTCAAAAAATTTCCCTTCATTGTAGGCCATAGTCTATCACCATTGTCGTGACAACTGAAATTAAGAATTAGAGTAAATGATTGACCCTTTGAAAAAATCCCTTACAATACAGGGAATGATCATAAACTTACTCTACAAATCTTCTAGTGTCACATGATTTAGAGGCACACTTTCTAGCAATTGTATTTTATAGTCTTGATGCACCTTTTCCCTTCTAGAGACCCCAATGAAGAAATACCACTTGCGCCTTTATCAATCCTTTCATCTTCCATGCCATTCGTTATGCAAGACTTTTCAACCATTTCAAGCTAGGGCTTCCATTATTATCCCTTCAAATTTATCTTGAAGCAACTAATCAAAAAAACAAAAGCATTGTTGTAGTTTCCAAGGATTAAGAGTGAATATCTAGCCACATTCTCCTAACTTACAAACCCTTCAAAAAAAACTCATGCACGGGAAACTATTTTTGCTGTCTTGTTTGTCAAAACTTATTACAACTTTCAAAAGAAAGCTCTCACAGTAATTATACACTTCGCAATAAACTTTGCACGAGCAAGGCCCAATCGACAAAATGCAATGTCAAAACTAAGCTAGATAGGTGCTCGGATTAAGTTGTAGATGATATCCAACGCTTTGATTAAACATAACCACTCTTTCTAGCTACAAACTTTGGCAATTCTTGGAGATCACTAAAGCATTTCTACCTTCAGCCTACCATTAGGAAACATTGGTTGCAAGGTACATATTTTCTTAAGCAAGAGTAGAATGTTATGATGCCCTACTTGCCATGCACTATATGCATCGATTCAGAAAATATTACTTTCATTTCTCTAGTAGAAAATACAATGATGATGCTATGAAATAATATCCATAATCTATTGGCAACTTCGCAGATTGGTATAAATGTACTTGTTCTTTCGTTGCAAATTTCATTTCCAAATTCCCTATGAATTTGAGGCAATACCCATTATCTATTGAAAAGGTTAGAATTGATCTATAAGCTCACCAATTCTTCAACTTCATCATTGACATTCTAACAACCTTTTAAGAACTACTTGAATGTAATGGAATTTGTGTATTGTAGTTCTTCCTACAAATTTAAACCCCCAAAAATAATATTTTTCACTCCACTGCTAAGACCATGAATAAAAACATCTTTAAAGTTGTAATGACTAAAGAGCATATCCTTGACATTTCAATTTGCTTGAGAGATTTAGAGCTTCCACATATTTTCCCACTTTGTGCAGGTGTCCAATGACAACATCAAATGTGGAAGTGTCAACCATAATGTCTTTATCAACCATGATCCACAACACTTTTGCAACTTCATCCACATAGCCATTGTTGCATAAATGTCTAATAGAAGTACATATACAATAACATTTTGAGTTTCCAAATCAAATTGGTGTTCTATTCCAAAGTTCCCTAGCTCCCTATTTACATCAAGGCCATGTGAAATTTCCACGATTGCAATAAACTGGTATTTAACTTTTATCTAGTGGAAAGTATTTGTCTTCTTTAATTAACTTTAAGGCAAATAATGATTAAATCACGATTGCAATCTTCACAATTAATAATGTTACAGAATATAAATACTGGAACTGAGAAAATATGCACACACGCACAAAAGCATGACACCATTGTTTTTGGACAAATGTCCCTGGAAAAGCCTCAAAGGGAAAACCAGTGTAGCAGATAAGGATTTTATTATTATTCAATAATTTAGGAGAAATTACAATTGGTTGTCTTTCACTGGTAAAACTCTAGCAAACATCAATCTCCATTGGTAAAATAATCTAGAGGATAATTGTCTCCCTCTACTACTCGATCTAGCCCTCTCTAGGGAACTCACATTTCTCCAGGTTATTCGCACTACGTCTGGGAAATACGCATTGTTGCTCCCGAAAACTCATTCCGCCTCTGAAATCATCTTCCAGCGAGTAATCTTGCCTCCTGTACTGCTTTAGGCCCACTCGCTCTGCCTCTAGATGATAGATCCAACCACTAGCTCATTGAACGAGATCCTCTGCCACTCACACTGTCAACTGGCTACTTGCATTGGATGAATGCACCCTTCTCTGTAGATAATTTAACCTCCTCTTCCTGACTACAAGACACTGGAAAAATACCGAGGACATCTCCTCTAGAATCTTGCTCCCAAATCTCTGTTGAAATCCTGCTTCTGATGCTTCCCTAGCTTCAACTACGCCTTTGTTGAATATTGCAAATGGGTAAGTCAAACTGCATAAATGATAAACTGTGTCCACTCCAAACCCTTAGACTTGCTCTTATAATCTCTTGTTGGAATCTCAACGGTCACGATCACATCTCAACCAATGGCTAAGATCATCTTGACTCCGTCAATTAACTTTTCAAGAAGCCTTTAAAGCAACATTGAACTCCCTCAATTAATTCACTTTAATTAACTAGTTTTCCAAAGTTAAACTTAGGAAATATTTTAATTATGGCTAATTAATTTAATTGAGGTGTCTCCAAGTCTTTTATAATGAAACATTTTATGGGTTTTGGAGATCTCGTTTTCCTTAGCCTCTTAAACACCATAGAGATTAGAACACATGTATGTTGCTACCCCAAATAAAAACTAACACTCCCTCTTAACAAGGAAGGTTCTTCACTACTCCCATCTACTCCCTTAAGTAGACAAACTCTGCCCTACCCAAAGCCTTCGTGAGTATATTAGCCACCTGTTGATCCGTGGGAACAAGCTGTAGCCAGATCGATCCACGTTGCACACAATCCGTAATTCTCCTGCTACATGTTGTAGCTAAACCACCATGTGCTTCCATTGTGGTACTCTAATCTCACATTGTTGATGCCCTTGTGTTGGACTATCTTTGGTTGGAACTACACCTTTCCCATTGCAACTGTCCAATTCACATTGTCTCCCTGTTGTCTCTGTGTTGCTACTATCACTGCAAAATTGTGTATTGATCTCTTACGGATCTACTATGTCACTGCAACTAGCCCTGCACCTATCTCCTGAGTATCTAACTATGCCTCACAACTGACTTTGCAATTGTCTCTCGAGTATCTAATTGCACCTTGTTGACCTTTCGATCCTCCTAGTATACTATTATGGGCTCCCATAGCAAAGGTATTAGTCCACCTAAGGAATCACATACACAACTACTAGATATGATCTATTGATCAAGCCTTCCTTGACTAGATCTACATCTCCTTGTTGCGCCTTCCTCGAACCTTGCCCGATCTGACAACTAGAGTACTATACTCCTCCTCCTACTAGAGGTATTGTTGCTATCAATGCGAATTCATCCTCCAATTTGGTGGACAAATCCTTGATCTCTGTCAAAGCTATTGTTTGCTTCCATTTCTTGTCCTTCTTCCTCTTCGGACATCAGCGGGCATAATGACCAATCTCACCACATATGAAGGACTTGACCTTCAACAGATCTTTCTTCTTCTTCCCTCCTTTAGAGTCTTGTCCCTGGCTGAGACCCTTCTTCGCTTTTCCCTTCCCTACAAGAGCAATGTTTTCTTCTTCCTTCTCTACCTTTGGTCCCTTGCTATTATTGTTGGCAGTGCCATCAACAAGGTTGAGCCTTAGCTCCTCCTGAGTGAAGTCACTCCACAGACGTTCCTAATCTGGAAACTTGTCACACCCAGACATCACTTGGACGAGCGTTCACCATTCCTTGGAAAACCTGTTGAGAGTTATCTGCACAAGCTCGTCATCAACTGACTTTTCTCCAACTATTGTAAGTTCATCTCTAAACCCTAAATCTTGGTGAGATATGGCATTATGTTCTCACCCTTGTTCATCTTGACCATCCTCAGTTTCTCCTTGAGAGTCATCTTCCGGTTCTTGGAAGGATCTTGATACAACTTGACTATGGCATCCCACATCTCCTTCACGGTGGCCTTTTCTGTGATATGTGGAATGATATGATCTCGAACACCATTGAGAATCATCCTATTCGCCTTGGCGTTATCCCTCCTATAGTCATAAAAGTAGATTGGATCTATCGGTATAGCTATCATTGTTGTAGAAAACTCCTTCATATTGTGCTCGTCCAATAAGAATAGCATCCTCGCCATTTAGATGCCAAAGTTGGAAGCTCCATTCAATCTATCTTGATTTCTCAAACCTGTTGCGGCCATCTATGGAAAAAACAGTGAAACTCCATAAACTGGAGAACCATCACTCCTCCAATTGGTAAATCGATTTGGAAACACTAAGTTTCCTCTGCAAAAACTAACTTGACCTCCTTTTGCAGATTTGCACCCTCTGCCTACAACTCACACTAAATCATGTAACATGCATTGGATCCTGCAACTCGTCTTGGCACCTGAGAAATGCTTCCGGAAATTTGTTCCAACGAATACACTACCTCCCTCTATCCTCTAAAGTTGCTCACACTTCCTCCAACAAATAGATTCAGTAACTAGAAATGAAATTACTACTTCAGATCTGCGAACTAGGTAAACTGGTTATTCGATCTGCTTGCTTCAGCCCTCTGTTATGCAAAATGAATTCGACCTTCTCTGACTTTGCGAATACTGGAGAAATGAAACCCTCATGTGCTTTCTCTTCTTGCTCTGTGCTAATTTGCTACTGCAAAACCCTTATGCCGCAAATCTGTGTGCTAGATTTGCTTTGCGAATTTTGATTTGCCTCTGGAAACCCTTTTCGACAACCTTACCGTGTACTAATATAGCTAAAACAATTCACTTTTTCTTCCTGATCACCTCCTTGGACTGGAAATCGAATTTCTACCTTTGCGATTTGCACTACCTGGCTAGGCCTGCGCAAATCTAGTTTTATGTGCTTCATATCTCCCTTTGAACTGTACAACCCTCGCTCTAGAGCTTCACTCATTCAATCTTTGCTCTAATACCATGTGAAATTTTCTTGATTGCAATAAACTAGAATTTAATATTTTAGCTATTGAAAAGTTTGTCTTTTGTAATTAACTTTTTGGCAAATAACGATTAAATCACTACTGCAATCTTCACAATTAAAAACGCTGTGGAATTTAAAAACTGAAACTGAGAAAATATGCACACACATAAAAGTTTGACACCATTGTTTTTAGACAAATGTCCCTGGAAAAACCTCAAAGGGAGAACTAGTGCAAGCAGATGAGGGTTTTACTATTATTGAACAATTTAGGAGAAATTACAACTGGTTGCCTTTCACTAACAAATCTCTGGCAAACACTGATCTCCACTAGTAAAATAATCTAGAGACTAATTGTCTCCCTCTGCTACTGGATTTGGCCCTCTCCAGGAAAGTGTGAATTGCCTGGAGGGTGATTCCTCTCCCAAAAATTCATTCAGCCTCTGGAATCACCCTCCAGCAAGTCATCCTGCCTCCTGGACTACTCTAGGCCCACTTGCTCTGCCTTCGAATGACAGATCCGACCACTAGCTCACTGAACGAGCTCCTCTGCCACTCGCACTGTCAAACATCGTGTTCCATGAAACCAAATCTCTTTCAGAAATATTTTCAAACATCTAGCGAGCTATATATATGTTTTCACACTTGCAATATATGAATATGCGAGTAATCTCTTGAGAAACATCCAAGTCAATTTCATTTTTGACAATAAAACAATGAATAGGCTTACCATGTTGAAGAGTTGCTAGGTATTCACATGGATGGAGAATACCCAAGCTGATCACTCGGTTAGATTACGTCAATTTAAACGGATTAAAAAATGACAAGGCCTCACTAGCATGTCCATGCTGCGTGTATGCTAAGATCATACTGCTCAATAAGATTATATCCCTTTTAGGCATTTGTTAGAGAATTGGCGTGCAGCTGCAAAATTTCCACACTTTGCATACATTGCCAGAACAAAGACATCAAACTCAAACCCAATTTTGACAACATGGGCTTAGATCTTCTCCCTTTCTCCTAGAACAGACAAGTTGACACATGCCTACAGAACAGAGGAAAAAATGAAATTATTTGGCTGTTCACACATCCCATACATTTGGTAATATGGCAAGGGGGGTCCTCATAAAGACCACTTGCCACATGGCATTTAATCGTTGCATTCCATAAGAGAACAATTCTAATACTAATGTTGTCAAACAGTTTACGTGCATTCTCCATGCTACTGCACATGGCATACATAATCACAAGATTGGGGATAATATTTTGATCAAGTTCAATCTTCATCATGTGGGCATGGATCCATTCACGATGTCGTAGAACCCCTAAGTGCGCACACACTGGCAATACGCTAACCATGACAACAATATCATGGCTCACTCCTTCCGGCCTCAAGGCTTCTTTGGCATCTTCACTCTGAGCATAAGCAGCAATCGTGTTACCCCATGAGACGACATCTCGTTCATGTCTTTGGTCAAACAATTGACGTGCAAACTCCAAATTCCCATATTTGGCATACATTATAACAGGTGAATTACTATTTGACACAAAACCACTTTTGACCACATGGGTATGAATCTTCTTCCCCTCTAGAAGAACAGGGAGCTTAGTACATGTATTGAATACAAACAGAAATGTAGAATTATCCGGCTATCTGCCTGTACAATGATTCAGCTATAGAATGTGAGGGCTTCCTTGTACAGACCACTTGAGATGTAGCCTTTGACACTAACATTCCATAAGAACATATCTGGTTTATACATTTTACCAAACAGTAGGCATGCGTTCCCCATAGTACTGCAAACTTTCTTAGAAAATTGGTATCGAGATTGATATTCTAGCTAAATCCACGTCTGAGCATGTGGTCATGGACTTGATTCACTACTTTTCTGACCCTACATGCTTGCCACGGAGAACTATACGGATTGCATCTGAGCCAAGTTCATCTCTCAACATATAACAATGTACTTCCTTCACTGCTTCCTGTTTTCATATTCTGTCTCTAAATGCTAGCCACAGAGAAGTATATGGATTGCATCCGCATATAATAGCTCGTCGGCCCAACTATTTTAATAAGCCAAGTTCATCTCTCAACATGTAACAATGTACTTCCTTCACTGCTCCACAGAAGAAGAAGCATTATTTAACTTCACACGGATGCCTTGTATCATGTATGCGCATCATTATAAACTAAGGCAGAGAAAATAAGTACATTGAGGTTAATATTCTTTGTTCACGATGGTTACATAGGTACATAATTATGCCTTTGCATGCTGGGTGAGTTCGATTTTATGGATCTTTAACTTCTTTCTAACCGAACTATTGCCTTTTAAGTCAATTCTCTTTCATTTAAGGGATTTGTTTTAGGGGCATATTTCACCTGTGCACCGTCCATGGCCCATTCAAGTTGAGCGTTTGGACATGTTTTGATATCTCCTTGTAATGTCCCCAACCACCTTGCTGCGGGTTGGAATGGTTCTTTGAAAGGTATCCAATCACCATGTTGCGTGTTGGGATGGTATTGGTTAATTTCCTGAATTCAGCTTAACATTTATATTTTTAATAAAAATAATAATATGCTCTTGAAAATATACTAACAATACTTTGTTTTATATGATATATATGCATACAATTTCATTTAAAACGAGTATGTAAAATAGCACATAATCGCAACAACATTATTCATAACATCAAAACATAACATGATGTTCAACATAATCACCAAGAATAAGTACTTGTAATTTACTTGTTTGTTTATTAGTTTTAGACTTTAGATGTTTCTCTTATTTATAGTCTAACTAGTTTCATATCTTGGACGTTCCTCTTAGTCATAGACTCTACTACTCTAACTCTCTTAGTAGTGAGTCACTCATAAGTTAAGGCCATGTCTCCACCAAGGCAAAGGCTCCCTTAAGTTAGTTATGGTCCACAATAAATACCAAACATAGTCAAGGCCAAGGTACCGAAACCTAGCAACACTTCAACCCATAGTCCCTCATTTTCCCCTGAGCTAGTTACAATCCACAATCAATACCAAACATGGTCAAGGCCAATGTACCAAACTTAGCAACACTTCAACCCATAGTCCCTCATTTCCCCATCAATATGCACAACCTAAGGTAGTGCACCCCTTCTCTGCTTATATAGTCCCTTAGGTTGTGCTACTACCCTTCCAAGGCTCTAGGATAGGTCGGTTAAGAAGTCTTAGGGCCCTTTTGACTCTAGAAGTTACAACTACCCTCAAGGATGTCCAGGCTCCCACATACGAATACCAATCTTCCCACTTCTCCCCCCAAGGCTTTTACCTTCTACAAGACAACCCAAGGAGAAGTGCCCTCCTGCCCATACCTATCTAGGATCCTCAATGTAACAAAACCAAGGTCACCCTTTAGCTTTCCTCAAAGTAAGCACAATAGTAACACCAGGAAAATATGTAAGATCTCAAATGTCAAAAAATTTCACATATCTAGCACACTTTAGTGTTCTAATTAGAATTTCTTGCAATCAAAAACACTGAACACAACGAGATTTGGAAATGCAGCCTTTTATTTTTATTATTAACTAAAGAAAATAGTGCATGCCCATACAATAATATTGGAGCCCCTACAATGGCATGCACGAATGCTCATCAAATGAGGAAACAAAGACAATGAAGCACAATCGTGAACCCTGGATGGAATCCACCAAACAAAAGTCCCAGCGGGGTTTTTGTCCCTAGATTAAACTAGAACTGGCCAAGTCGAGTTCTCAACAAAACAAAAATAGATAGACAACTCAGGATGATCCCAATGCCTAGCTCCTATCCCCTTTTGTAGGCTTGATGGACTCTTTAGAAACTTTATTTAATTGTTTTCCCTCGAAAAACGAAGGAAAATACCATGGGCAAATACCACAGTAAATACCATGGGTAGATTCTGTCCATTTTGACCATATCGAGAAAAGGGAATATAAAAAATCCTCCCACCCAAATATTGTTTGCGCTCAAGCAATCCACTTCTATTCAAATAGAAGCATATGTACATTGATATCAGGACCCCATACAAACTAGTGTGTTATCTCATGGCTCCATGCTAAATGATTTTGAATGGATCCTTCGATACCTGGATCCCAAACAATCCTCTGGCCAATCCTTCCCTCAATAGATTCACTTTGATACCAATGCCACCTAAGTCCTGGGACTTGTGGGTTATGATATCATCTTAGGCCTCCCTCATTGTTTATGCCTAAGAGCCCAAGTTGCAATATGCCCTTGGCTAAGAGTATCCTCCTAGAATTCATCCCATTAATAGAGTTTTGACTCATAATCTATTGCCAATCCATCAAGTGGGAAGGATCCAATGCATGAATGTCTGCACATGGAATAAGTCTACAATGTTGATACTGCCCGATGCTCAACTCATGTTGCTCCACTCGGTCACCCAACATGATCCATTTCGAGAACTTTGCCCTGCTCACCCTCATATATAACGTTGGGTTTGTAGTGTCACAAACCCTATCTATGTTCTCCTACAGAGGGCTGATCTGGAACTCCCAATTGAACTTCTCTTCTTGCCTTGTGAGGGACTTGAGATGTTCCTCTACACTAGATAGTTTGGCCGCTCACTCAACACATACTCCTATGAGCTCCACAATTTTTTTGTTCTCTTGTAAGACAATATCTCATGTTATCCAGACTCTTTGCTTCAACATCATAAGATTTGCCTTGAAATACTTGATCTTCTCCCAAAAGTCCTCTACTAGCAATTTTGGTTACTTGTTGAATGTCTCTATATCTGCCTACACCGGATGCCTAACTATCATAGCTCCAACTTGAGCCTTTGACTGACACTCTTGGAATGGTTCATCCTACACATTATGTCTGTCATGCTCCCCCTCATGATCATGCTTATCATGCAAGTTCACTACTATTGCCTCCTCACTCAAGTCTCCTTGGCCTCTTCCACCTATGAAGACAATCTGTTGTTCATCCTCTCCAGTTGTCGATCATAGATGCATTGGTGGACTGCTATCTATACTTGACTGCTCGTATTCTTTATGGACATCCTCTAGAAGACCTATGGACTCTGTTGTATGATAGTCTACCTCATCAATACCAATAAGTAGAATTTTCTCATGCACTTTTGAATGCTTGTCATCTTGCGAGTCTCTGTGAACAATATCACACTATTGCTCACCGTCTTGAAAATCGATCGACCCAACTACAAAAGACTCCCATGATTTGAAGGAATCTCTTTTTGTTTTGTCCTTGTTGCCTCCTTCATTTCACGAGGATATGAATGGTTAAGTGCCCAAGATCCTTTGCAAATAAAGCATAATCCTCTCCTTCTTAGATAATTCTTGCTACAAGTTTTATTTCCTTTGTTCTTGCTTCCTCCATCAATCCTCTTCATCTCCTTCATAGTCAACACCCTTCTGAGTAATTTTATGTTTTACATGACCAACTTTTCAACTAGATCATAGGTGGTTGATGACACATCTAGGTCCTTTCTTTAAATTAAATCTATTTTTTTTTTTTATGGAAGATGTTGTAATTGTCTCCTTATCTTTGACTTTGTCAAAATAAATTAAAAATAATTATAATTATAATTATCAATAACATTAACATTTAACTTAATCAAATTTACACAAAATTAAATTAAAATAAAATAAATAAAATTAGTAATATATTTATAATTTAATAACTTGGGTCAAATTACATAAAACTAAAAATAAAATAATAAACATAAAATTAATAATTATATTATAATATAATTAATTGTTAAAACCATTTATTACTTGATTTTAGAGTTTTGCATCCAGTCTGATTTTGATAAATTTTCATTTTAAAAATATTTGTACTCAGTAGAGTTCAGAATAAATAGTTTTAATAACGTTTTTGGATTAATCACATTATAAGTAGCTAAGTACAAATATTTTTAAATTTTAATTTTTTTGATCTTTCCCTCCACTTAATAAATAAAAAATTAAAATAAATCTAAACTAATTTAAAAAAAAAATTTAAAAAAGATTTTTTTCACGTTAAAACTTAATCATCCATAAAATGATAACTGATATCATAAAATATCAAAAACATTGTATCCGAATGTGACACATCGAGATATGTGACATGATCGCAAAATTCCACACAAAGCCCTCGCCACGTCAAAGATCCACGGAAAGCTTCTGCGTGAGCGCTTACGGTAAAATCGTTGATATCAACGACGGTCACATGTTATGACGCCCGTGCTCGTGGAGGCCGTCGAATCAACCCATCCATGAGTTTACCGATGATTGGGGCAGACTGGGGTTTCGGGCCAGGTACTACGAGATCCTGTGTTCGAATCCGTGCGTGGTGGACTCTGCAGAGTATTTCGAACTCTTAAAAGTATTGTGCGATTTCTTTGGATGGTCATTGCAGAACTAAAACAGCAAAATTTCCATCCATCGATCCCTCCTTCGATATTTCAGCAATGGGAGACGTGGAAGCGGGGTTTGCCAAGCTACAGGGAGAGGACTTCGAATATTATATGCAGACTTACTCCATCGTCCTCGGCCGGAATAGCAAGAAATCTTCTGTTGACATCGACTTATCCTACCTTGGGGGCGGCATGAACATTTCTCGTCAACATGCCAGAATTTACTACGACTTCGACAGGAAAAGATTTGCACTGGAAGTCATTGGGAAGAACGGCTGCCTGGTGGAAGGGGTGCTCTACCTCCCGGGGAACCCGCCCATCAAATTGGATTCTCAGGATTTGCTTCAGATTGGGGACAAGAAATTCTATTTTCTGTTACCTGTCAGAAAAATCGTTAAACCCCAACACCAGCACCTCAATCTCAATGCCAATGCGAATAATGCCCCTCTTGCTCTTCCCACATCAGCAGTTGCCGTGCCAGGTGGCGCATCAGGGACATTGAAGAAGAGGGGCGGGAGAAAAGAAGACGATCACTATCAGCAGCAGGAGCCGCAACATCCACCCACAAAAAAATGGAGGTCACAGGGCAAGCAGGACGGAGGATTGGACAACCCCTCACGAGAGCGGAAACAGTCAGCATCCTCATCATGGTCACCCCATGAAATGCACAATCCTTACATCATGCCTAAGCAGGGCTTTCCATATCATTCAGGTTTGTTGCGTTCTACTTCGAAAATTTAACTAGTATTATTATACTTCTGCTTTTCTTTTCTCAATGCATTTTATTTTCCCAAAACTAACATTTATTTTATTTTTTCAAATACACTTTTCATTCACAAAATCAACATTCACCTATCACTCCAGCACCACTATGTGTGATCACAGTAGTATCCTGTAGCTGTAACACAATGGATAGCAGGTCCCTACTCCTTTACAAATCTAGTGTTTATGAGTTTTTTCATTGAAATAAAATGCTTGCTTTGACTATTAAATGGAGGGCAATTTTATAATAATAAGAGGTTGCTAAGCAGTCACCACTCTCTAGTCCAGGACTCGGTGGATCCCTCTACCAAAATCATCCTAAAACATCTTAACAAAATTGTCACTTGGGCATACAATACTGCATAAAAGTCCAGTTGCCAAACGAACACAAAGCATAAGTTGCTTTCTAGTCTTGCACAACAAGAAGCACAAATATCTATATTCATAAATCAAACTGCTGACGCGATAAGCCCGGCATCCAATGGGAGGCTGTCGTGGTCCTTGGGGGTGGCCCCCTATTCCATCATTGCTCTGCTTAGGTTGGCTTCTCCCTCCTCGAAACCGTAAGAGCTAGAGATAGAAATTTATCAGTTCTTGTGCATGGGTGGAAGGGGCCAACTATGTTGATGCCCCCTTCTCACACAAATACCCTGACCAGAACTGTGGTGAGGCCTTTCCTTGGGTCACTGGGATTGTTTAGTGTGGGCTGGAAAATCAGTTAGCAGCTCCCTGCACATGGTGCATGGCACACCCCCCGGTAGTGTAGGATTTTTTCAAACTTTTGATGTTACTTTCATGATCTTTTGAAGGTTTTTCCTTTCTATAGGTGTGTCACCTTCTTCATTCATGGGACATTCAGAACCCCATTGGCCCCCACCCCCCCCCCCCCCCCCCCCCCCCCCTTTCCCAACAAGTGTCACACCATCTTCATATCACCACAATGTTGAGTTTGAGAACACATCTCCCAAGTCCCAACCACTTCCAAAGTTTCAATTTCTTCTTTTGCTTGATTAATGTTAATTTTAGGTTAACATGTTCTTTGCTTAGGACAGTTACTTCAAAGATCCATATAGCCCATTTTACAGACCATTATATTTCTATTTGCAATCACATAAATTATTTTGACAGTAACTGAAGAAAGAACGTAAACGAAAAATGCTGAAGACAGGCCAAGAGAAGAGAACACAAGAATATGATTCAAGCCAGGGAAAAACCCCAAGATGGGGAAAACCCTTGATCAATTCTTCTTCAAATGTTCAACAGAGAGAGAGTACAATAATACTAGGTCAAGATTGACTTGCTAATTAGGAGATGCACTATCACTGCCCTCAATCATAGATGTACTTCTGAAGCTGACAAGATATACCTTCTCAGGTTGGTGACATACTGTAGAAGAAGCTTGGGATGGTTGGGGCTACTTTCAGTCTATCAAGGAGCTGCTATAATCTGAGCAATCAGGTCAACCATCCAACTAGCATTCAAGGCTACATAAATACATCAGATTTTAGGTTGTAGAATATTGCTGTTGCTAGCTGCTCCTAGTTAGGGCATGTGGCACACTGCTTCTGCCCTTACATATTCACCCAAACAACCTTCTACAACTGCGACTCTCCTCCAAGACAGTCAGTCCTCTATCAGCTACAAGACAGGGCTTATTCCAGCCACCAAACACACCTTGATGGCGGATGCCAATCTGCCTTCACCAAAGCAGGTCTGCGGTTTGCCTGGGCAGGTATTTACCCTCACAGACCACTGTTCAACAACATAATGTCTGCAGCCTGCCTGAGAGGAACTTCTGACGGTGTGACCTACCTAAGAGAGGGTTTTCACACATTAAGAAATACATCTAACCACCCCAGCTCTGCCCTTATGCCTGCCGTCAGCCCCAAGGATAACTCAGACCTGTAATGGAAGATAAACATGCTCAGAACAATTCATAGATAAGCCCAAAATTGCCTCTAAGAAGTTCGACCTTCTTCCTAGGAGACTTGGCCCATCAAACAACCTTGCACAGATGCCTGCACAGACGTCAACCAATCCATTCTTCCTTCGCTGGAGACACCTTCCTTCTGAGGCCATTTCAGAGAGAAGCAAATGTGTGATTGATGTGTCGAATAAAGTTGGAGGACACTTCCTTTTATAGGATTTGGAGAGGGGTTCCATTTAATTAATTTACCCCAAGCCAACTTTGACAATTTGCACTTGAGAGGGCTTAATTTCAAAAACATATTTTTCCTTGTCCAAAGCTAATGATCTTTAGGTTGATTTTGGTCCTCTCAAAAAGAGGAATTCAATGCCACAATTATCTTCTTCAAAGGAGCTGCCCAAAGAAGAATTTGGCCCTAGTTGCTAATTTTAAGCCTCCCTCTCAACTAGGCAGAATTCCTCTTGCCAATCCATCTATCATCATGCCATCTGTCATCATGTACCATTTTTGCATCTCGTCTCTACTATGTTGAACACTGATATAGATAATGAAGAAGAATTGATCGAGAGTGAGTCAGAAGACCTTACCACTTTCCACTGACCTAGGTTGCACGAAACGGGGAAACGGGTACGAGTTTCCGAAACGGGAAGCGATACGAAATGCGACCTCCCCAAATTTTGGAAACGGGGAAACGCGAATATATATATATATATAATATATATATATATATATATATATATATATATATATATATATATATATATATAGGCATTTAAGAAATATGTGCAATCATATTGCATATATGATACATTCTAATTTATCACATTTTGATAAAATTGTCAATTGTTAATGCATAAACTATAAGTATCTAAATTTACATCACATTTACTCATGAATGATCACATAATGAAAATAGAAATATCCAAAATCAGCCTCAAGAAATTTCTAATTTCTTGTCTCGTGCTTGATTGGGAGTCTCCTCCTACATAGTCGAATGACCTTAGTGCTCTTGATTAAATACAAGTTTCATACCCTAGTACCCTACATGCTCTTCATTATTGGGAGTCTCCCCTGCATAGAGGGCTTGGTTCTCTTGATTAAATACAAGTTCTATACCCTAGTACATGATAAAATCCAATGGAAACATTGCAATCCCCCCAATCTTGAAATCCTGAAAAATAGATAAGTCTGCTGGATTTGAGTGAGATCTAAAATTCTACTTTCTCCATTATGATATCCAATGAGGGCGAAACCACTCTCAAACATCCTGAGTCATTTCATGGTAATGTTAAAAATTTAAGTAAAAGGATGGAAAATGAAAAATAAAGGAGAATATCACTTTTACTTTAAGAATTTAACATTACCATGAACTGCATATCAACACTAGGGCAAAAATTCACTTTTATAACTTTAGACAGGCATCTAGAAGCAACTAGAAGTCACTAGGATAACCTAAAAATAAATTAGAAAACAAACCAAAAAAAAAAAAAACACAAGTAAAAAGCTGAAACGTGAGTCGTATGGCCTTGAAACGCGTTTCAGGCGGTACTGGCCACGTTTCAGTTTCGTGAAACGTGGCAGTACGGCCTGAAATGCGTTTCAGGGCCGTAACACATGCATTTCAGCGTTTCGTACCCGTTTCCGTACGAAAATGCCCCCCATGCCCTACGTTTCCTGCAACATAGCCACTGACAAAAGTCAGTCCTGTTGAAATATGTAACCAGGTTCGGTCTTCATAATGCCATATGTAATGTTGATTTTATTCAATGAAAAGAGAAAAATAAATCTATTATTATTATGCTTGAGGCATGGGTTTCATGCTCAAGGGAAATTTATTCTAGGTCAAGCTCCCATTGAGAGCTTCTAGGATTTGTCATCGAGTCTATAAAGTCAAAAGAGTCATTGTCATGTATGAATAAATCTTCTTGGCCATGTTACATATTGTAAGAACATTATTTGAGTCAAATTAGAGTCAAAAGACTCTCCAAGTCCATGTCACACATGCAAGCATCAAGTCGGCCTAAGTTCATGTCAAGTTGGCCTAATGGGAGGCTCAAGGAAGCCTATCTATAGGGCACTCAGTGTCATTTGGAGATACTTCATTCTCATACACAAGTTCGATGATAAGGACAAGAAGAAATGCGAAGAAGAAGAAGAAGAAAGGAGGAAAAGTCTAGCTGTTTTGTATTTGTTTTTGGGCTACTCTCCACATGTGCGAAGGAATTAGGGAAGATATTGTTGCAGTGAAACCGAGTTGCAGAAGTGAAGTTAGGTCATCAGGAAGAGTTGTTTTTTTGGAAGCCGAGTTCTCTAGGAGAAAGAATCTACCCAGGCAAAGAAGAGAAGTTGCAGTTCCTAAGCAAGTCGAAGTTGCAGTTTCTGGGCAAGTTGAAGTTGCAGTTGTAGATGTAGAGTAGGTTGAAGTTGTTGGAAGGAGAAGCTATTCAAAGAGGAAGCATATAGACTTGGCCTTGGAGGGGTTCTTGGTCAAGGGTCTAAGTCTTGGAATTCGTCAATTGAAGATTCTATAAGAAAAAGAATTCTAGTGGGTTTTCGTCTCATCTTGGAGAGGTTTTGGCCTTGGCTGATCCCCTACATCTTGTGTCCTTTGTCTGATTGTTCTTTATGGTTTGGTAGCTATTTGATGAAGAAAACACTAATAAAAAACAAGCGAAGAAGAATCTAATTAAGAAAAGTAAAAATACATCACACACAATTATCATAATAAGAGAAATCACCTACATTTGCTGCCCCGCGATTTCTCAACATGGTATCAGAGCTAAGGTGACAAGTCAAGGAAGGGCAGCTCAATAAAGGACACTCAAGGATCGAAGTTTAAGAAAAGTATCAAGGACATCAAAGCATCAAGAAGATTCTCTCATCTCCAAGGCATTTCAAGGACAATGATCACATCATCATCTTGAAGAAAGTCAAAACTCTAGTTCGTTCAAAGAAGGCATCTACACTTGAAACTTTCTTGGGATCCTCGCTCTATCAATCATTAAAACGAAGGACTTTAAAGCATCTTGAAGTTTTCACATTCAAGGGTAGAAGAAAAAAGGAGTTGTCATCATCATCAAAGACATCAAGGCATCATCAATCATCATCATCAATGGCATCAAGTTGAAGAGTTCATCTTCACTTGACAAGTAAGCTAAGAAATCGGATTCGCCCCCCCCCCCCCCCCCCCCACCTGATGTCCTAAATCCCATGAATCAGACATGATTCTCTCGGACACGTGTCTGATTCTTATGTCTAGCGTGTCCTAGAACGTGGGATTCTCGTGTCCAGTGTGTCTTGGAGCGTGTCCCAACATGTCCTAGAGCGTGGCTTGGAGTGTGTCCTAGCATGACCTGGAGTGCACCCATCTATCATTGTTGAAGATTGCAAATACACAATTTGTCTCTTCATTCATCATGTTGAAGAGGTTGAGGGAGGTCGAGACTGCTCTTGGGGCCATGGTTATTTCAAATTTTTGGTCTTTTTGGAGAAAGACAAATCAAGCAACCGCAAAAAGAGTCAAGGACATAGTGTTAGATGATGCTTGGTGGGAGAGGGTAGGTCTCACTATTAAGATCATGGACCGTATCATTGCTTTGCTAGGATTTGCAGATACAGACCAACCCATCCTAGGAGAGGTTTATGAGGCATGGTATTCCATGATTGGGCCCATGAGGACCATTATTTTATAGAGTGAGTGCCTTGAGTATGAGACATCATTAGAGACCTTCTCCACAACCATACAGGATATTCTTGTCAGCATATGGGACAATAATTGCACATCTTTGCATTGTTTGGCTTACTCATTGAACCCAAAATACTACAGCCATGAGTGGCTGAATGGTGGATCGTCTTACAAATTCCCTCCTCACATGAATGGTGAAATTTCACATGGTAGGAAGGATGAATTGAGGCGGATATTTTAGGATAGAGCATCCCTTGATGAGGTGAAGGATGCCTTTGCAGAGTTTTCCACTAGCATTGGGCGATTTTCAGACTATGATGCTATTAGAGACAGGGGGGCTAAGAAGCCCTATTCTTGGTGGGCAACTCATGGAGAAAGAAGCCCTACTCTACAACAATTTGCCATGAGGCTCCTCTCTTAGGTGACTTCATCCTCTTGTTGCGAGAGAAATTGGAGCACATTTGGGAATTTGTATAGTGTCAAGAAGAGCAGGCTTGAGCAGTCTAGGGTAGAGACAATGGTGTATGTGCACACCAACCTTCGTCTTATTTACAGGCAAAGGGATGAGTGGCTGAAGGGAAAGACAAAGATGTGGGATGTCTTTCTTGATGATATAGGTTTGGACAACAGTGTTGAGTTGGCACTGGCCAACTTGGACCTTAATAACACAGTGCTAGAGCTTGTCACATTTGATGATGGTAATACTCTTGAGGGGTTATCCTCCACACCAACAGATGCAAAGATTACTTTGGATATAGAGGAGGATGATCTAGCAGAGGAGAGCAATGGCGACCATGATAGATTTTGATGATGATGATGATTGATGACTAATGAACTACCTACTACCTTGAAGTTGTTTTGTATTTTCTATTTCTATTTTCCATTGGCATTACTACTACTTATGTAACACATTTTGATTTTGACGACTTGATGAGAGAACTACAATTTGAAGTTTATTGTCTTTCTCCTATTGGATCATTGATGAATCTGTCACAACTGTATTTGTATGCATAATGTTACTTTGTAAAACTTACAAATTTTAAATTTACAATGTAGAATCTAGATCTATGTCTGAATTTGTATCATGAATGACAATTTGTGTAAGAAATTAATTTTTAATATATATATATATATTTTAATAAAATAATATATAACGTGTCCTAACGTGTCTTGTTCCGGGGGGTCAATGTGCCCATGTTGGACACTCGAATCTTCGTGTCCCATGTCCCTGTGTCAGGTGACTTAGCAAGTAAGTATTTTCATTTCTATAACTAAATCTAGTAAAATGACTTCATTTTCCAAGGAAATGAACAAGTTGGTTGGGTCTTCGAACTTCCTTGCATGGAAAAGGAGGATAGACTTAGTCCTCAAAGAAAATGAAGTTATTGATCATGTTAATGGCAAAGTATCCAAGCCATCTAAAGGGCAAGCACTATCTAGGTATATGAAAAAGGATCTAAGAGATCACAGGATTCTTATAGAATTCATCAAGGATTCCCTCATCCCATATGTAGCAGAGTTGGAGACATCTAAAGGGATATATGATAGGCTAGCAAAATTATTCTTTGAAAGCACAACAAGAAAAGTCATATTACTAAGATCTGAACTATACAAGTTGAAAGCATCAAAGGATGAAGGGATATCTACATGCCTTACCAAAGCATCACAAATAAGGAATCAACTTCAAGATCTAGGAGAGTTGATATCCGATTAAGAAATGATTATCATTGTTTTAAATGCACTAACTGATGAACAAGGTAACCTTGTATCAAAGGCCTATGAAGAAATGAAAGCTATCCCATTCAATAATCTGTGGTCACTATGCAAGATTGAAGAAAATAGGATGAAAGCAAAAAAGTGTTGTCATGACAAGAAGAAATGGAAAATTTGGAAAGTTTGGTCCTCAGAAAAAGAAGAAGATCATTGTGTCGCATATCCAATGTTATAGATGTCAAGAATATGGGCACCACAAGAGAGAATGTCCTAAGCTCAAGAAGGACAACAACAAACGAAGAAGGTAAGAAACCCATGTCATTGAAGAAGTAGAAGAAGCTAATAAGAAGAAATCCAAGAAAGAGGAAGTAAAAGATCTCTACTATTATTGAGATAAGTCTTCCTCACCTAGTTCTTTTCAAGTTTCTGTTTTATGTTGTAAAGTATAGCTATCATGATAGGAATCATTAGGAGCATGATAGGATGCATCATGTTAGGAGATGGCATCATAGAAGCATACAATTGAAAGCAAGAGCTTGTGACATCATCATATAAAAGTATGAAAGATAGCTGAAATAGAAGTCTATAGTAGTCACATGTAGAAGGATGTAGCTCTTGGTAACCTCATTAGAAGCATAAGTAGTACTTATGGAAGAAGAAAGTCATTTACTATAAAAATTTCATCATACATTATTCAAGAGAAGCATTTGCTGGATAAGGATGATCAAAATCCTTCGTTGGAATCTTCATTGGAAGGTTCACCTATTAGAAGAAGCAAGCGTCTTGATGAGAACTCCACCTTGTATGAGATTCATGGAATAATGGTATGATGAGTGTTATCAAAACCGGATTGGAACTGGCCAGTCCGACCGTTTTTGTCCCAAAACCGGTCCGAACCAGAATAGGCCGATTCGGTACCGAACTGGCCTATTTCATCGAACCGGCCGATTTAGGACTGGTTTTGTGTACCTACGTAGGCTAGCATAAAAAATTGACTTTTTTTTTTATAATTTTTTTGACTTTTTTAGTTGTTTGGCCCACTTCTAATTCTCTCATAGGCTATCATAATATTCAAGCCTATGGCCCTCAACCTAATGATCAAGCCAATGGCCCTAGTATTGCTATGCAATTCATGGTAATGTTAAATTCTTAAAGTAAAAGTGACATTTAAAGGAGACTGTCACTTTTACTTAAATTTTTAACATTACCATGAAATGACTGAGGATGTTTGAGAGTGGTTCCAACCTCATTGGATTTCATATGGAGAAAGTAGATTTTTAGATTTCACTCAAAATCCAACAGACTTAATAGTTTTTCAGGATTTCAAGATTGGGGGGATTGCAACGTTTCCATTGGATTTTGTCATGTACGAGGGTATGGAACTAGTATTTAATTAAGAGAACCATGCCCTCTATGTACTTTGTTGTTAGAGGCATTGGTCGTCAAACTCCTGTATCATGTAACTCCTGTATCATGTCTCTACTAAAATTGTACCCATCACTCAAACAAAATCTTGACATGACATGCTATGTTTCTTCTATCTTATTTTAATGCCTAAATGGTTATATTGATGATGAAGACCCCAATATAGGTAATGATTTTGATGATATGTAGGCTTTTGTTGTAGCATGATTTTTTTGGATGCTAGAGGTCATCTAGAGCCTATTTGTTGATGTATTTTCGGCTTAGAGATGGATTGCACTCGATGCTATTTTGGTTATGTGCACCTTTACATGCTATGTAAATGAGAACTTTTGCATATTTGTGTATAAATGGTTTGGATTCATATGGATGCACATAAATATATATGCTTTTCTTTAAAATATGAATATTTTATGTGTTTTTGGTAAATGGTTTTTTATTTTATTTTATTTTTTTATTGTTATTTTTGTTGTTCTTTGGTTTTTTACCTGTTCCTAGTCCACAAGGTTTTTTGGTTCGATCACTGGTTCGGTGTTGATAACATTGGGTATGATATCAAAAGAAGTGAAGTAGGTTAAGGTGATTGAAGTTCTTTCAATCAAGAAAACCGCTGAAGGAAGTCTAGATGACCTGAAGGAAGAAAATGAGGTATGTATGCTTGTATTTGATAAAATTAAGTCATGTCATATAGTTGCAGGTAACATGGAAGAATGTTCTACCTCAAGAGCATGATCAAAAGAAAGGATCTCCTCCTTTGAAAGGATGCATGAAGACATGGTACACACTAGATGAAATCAACATAATATGTTCTCATATGAAATATGAGGTGGTTGACAAAGTTGAAGGAACTATGATTAGATGTTCCTTGGAAGAAATGTGTGAATAAAGAAAGGAAGAGATCATGAAAAATGCAACTATGAAGAAGACAATCAACATTGAAGGATTTGACTATGATATCTCCATAGGAAAGATATGAAGATCTTGATAAAGTTTGAAAAAGAAAGTGACCCTTGGCATTGTATATCTTTTTGGAGATGTGTCAATATGTGTGCAGGATGTTGATGAAAGCAAGGAGATGTCATGATGAAAGGACCATCACAAAGGTAAGTTTGATTTAATGTTCATTATTGATTTTTGAATAATATCTGGATGGGCTAATGCAGGGCTACTAAGGAAAGAGCTGTAAATGTCATCTACAACTAATACTCATGTGATAGGATGAAAGATACTGAAGGAATCATAACATGAAGAAGGTAGTAAGGCATGAAGGAAGGCTAGATTTGGACTAATGAATCACTTTCCGATGAAAAGAAGGATGACACGATGAAGCATAAAAACTGATAGCTTGTAGGCTTGAATGTAAAAATACACAAGAAGTATTTAATAATAATAATTTATTATATATAAAATTGTACAAGTGATGTATGTTACAATGATGACCCACATTTATATACCTAAGCAGGTGTCCTTTCATGACTAGGCATGTCTTTTAGACATGTCTTTTCACTTAACTTAATGACTATTTAACATGATCGATATTTGATTATTTAATATTTACATTAATCTTAATTATCTCTCTTGTTATGAACTATATTCATAACACATGACTAACATAATTCTTGAATGAAAGTGATGGATGGTCAATGCCCTACGAAGAAGTCCCAAAAGATGTAGGCTCCATAACAAAGAAGAAATTCATGACATCGAAAGAGGGAGTCCTACAAGCAATTGATTGTCCCATAATCTCCACCAAAGAAGAAAGAGTCACTGTTGGAAATAGGTCCCTAATTAAGAGGGAGCCTAGAAGCAAGTTTCTAACGTGGTAGAAACTTGGAAGCAAGTCCCTAAGCTAAGAGGGAGCTTGGGTACATTCTTTATATAGGAATGAGTACATTCCTTCATTGGAATGGATATATCCTCCCTAGTTGAGAGGGAAGAAAGAATGAAGGATTGGTAAGCATCTGGCATCTAATACTCTTTGAGGATGTAATAGGGCATCCAAGATTAGAGGAGTCGTGAAGGATCAATATTCTTTGAGCACTGAGAATCTAACATAAAAATAGTCCTGGAAGGACATATCCTGTGAACACCTGGGTGGGGTATGCTCCTGGAGAGACAATGATGAAGGTGGTCAATAATTCATTGGTCTCGCCAACATTGTGCTATGAACCTGTGGAGAGATAGAGTTGTTAATCAAGGCCTTGCTATATGATAATGCTGGATGATATGATGCTAAACAGATGGGTTACCAATCCGACTCCTCTTATGAGAATTCTTCAGATTGAGAATGTCCGAGTACCTTGTATGGGTTATGAATACCTCCCTAGTTAAGAGGTGTTAAAATTGGCAACTAGGGCCAAATTCCACCTTAAGAATGCTCATATGATGGAGATTATTATTGCATTGGATTCCTCTTTTGGAGAGGTCTTGTTTGATATAAAGATCATCTCATTCTGACAAGCAGAAATGGAATTATGAATTTATTTCTCCTATGGACAAATTGTCAAGGTCGGCTCTAGTCAAATGTAGGCTCATGAAGCCGAACTGATGTGTCTTTTCATCCTCAGTGAAGTGTATAAATAGGGGAGACCTTTCTCTCCCTTGGACATCATCTCATCACAACTTCTCTCTCTTGATTGGGTCGTACAACATTGGAGGCTTCTCTCTTCTTCTTCGCACGTGTGGCAGGAGGTTGAGTTTTTCTGGGAAGATCAAGCCAAAATTTCAGAGTGTTGACCAAGGGGTGTTTGACTAGCGTTGACCTCGGTTTTTGGGCCAAAATTTTGATTTTTCTAGGTCGCGTTTATTGGCACAGAAATTAAGGCATTTGAAGTGGTTTGACCAACGTTGACTTCAGGTTTGACTACAGAAATTACAACATACTTTCTCTCTCCTTTGACTGAAGAGTTTGCGCTGATTTGAAGGCTGATTTGGACTGTTGTTTGGAGGAAGTTTTGGGGCAGCTTTGATCATCGTTGACTTTCTGGTTAGGGTTAATTTGGCTGTTGATTTGGTAGATCTGTTTTGGGCTTATATTTTTACTCCCTCTCTCTTTGCTGAACTATTGAAGAATAATAAGAAGATTTGATCAAAGGGTTTCCCCACATTGGGGTTTGTCCCTAGCATCCGCCATATCTTGTGTCCTCTTGTCTTGGCTTGTCTTATGCATATGATTTTGTGTTCTATCTGCATTTATTGTCAATGTTTGTAAGTTAATGTGATTGCTAATGGATATAATTGGATTTGTCATTGGGCTGCTAAAGGAACATTGAAGTAAATTGTCTTAAGCATAGAACATACCATTGTTATCTAATATTAACATGGTATCAGAGTTGAGGTGAAGACAATGCCTAAGCAAGAGTGAAGCAAAGCAATTACTAAAAGAAACTGTTGGACAAGGACTTGGAACTAGTCCCAATGACGACTACATCTTTCTTCAAATCTGAGGACAAGTTTGACTATCATGCATGGAAGATGACTTTGGATTCGACTTTGGAAGAGAATGATGCCATGGACTATGTCAAAGGAAGAATAACCAAGCCTTCAAGTGCAACCGTTGTTGTTCAAACCAAGTACAAGAAAGGTGAGGTAAAACCTAAGAAGATTATTGTTGATTCTATTCATAAGCCCTTGGTTGCATATATTTCTGATTTGGAAACATCTAAGGAGATGTATGAAAGACTGGTTGGGATGTCAAAGTGAACAATGCAAATCAAATTATCTTTCTCAAGAACAAGTTGAAAGATATCAAGATGGATAGAGGAGAATCCATCTAATCCTACTTCATGAGGATCACCGAGATCAAGAATGATAGGATTCTAGGTTTTGAGGAACTATTGGCCATATACACTCAAGAAGAAATAAGAATGATGGAACGAGACAAGCCCTCAAATGGAAACAATCCTACTGCCTTCTCCGCTCATTCTAGAAGAAGGAACAATGTTGGTCCAAGGAATCAAGGACAAGGATTGAAGTCAGGATTCAAAGAAGGAAGAAAAGGAAGGTGCTTCAATTGTAACAGGTTTGGCCACTTCGCTAGAGAGTGTCCTCACAAGAAGAATACTCCAAGAGACAATGTCAATAATAACAACTTCAAGGGCAATGGAAATCGAAGGAACAACAGACTCAATAACAAAGGGAAGAGGAATGCTATAGTTGCTTGAAATGGAGGTGGTCGTCCTCCCAAGAAGTCGAGAAACTCCAGATATGATGAAGTTAATGTTGCAAAGCAAAATTAATTTTATCTTATTTCCGCCCTCTCCACCGCCTCTCCTCTGGATACATTGGACCATTGGTTGATTGGTAGTGGTGCCTCAAGGCATTTCACTGGGTATAAAGAAGCTCTCTCAAACTTGGTTGAGAAGGAGACAAATATGGAGATCATACTTGGGGATAATGCCACTTATCCCATGAAAGGAATTGGGACCATTACTCTTCACTTAAATCAAGGTCAAACCCTTCATCTTCAAGAAGTGTTATATGTACTTGACTTGAAAAAGAACTTGGTTTCTATTTCTGCGATGGAAGACAAAGGTTTTAAGGTGTCATTCGTTGATGGGAAGGTTTGTCTTTGGCAAAGGAATCCAAGAGATGCATTCACTTTAGGATTCAGGGTTGAAGGTCTTTATCAGGTTGGAGGAAGTCGTTGGGAGCAATGATTTGTGACACCTCGCTTCAATCCGAATTATGGGACCAAAGATTTGTTCACCTTCATTCCAAAGCCTTACCCGATGTATGGAATATGGTCACAGGGATTCTTGAATTCAACTTGAATCATGAAGGTGTTTGTCAGGGATGTGAAGTTGGAAAACATAAAAGGGGACCATTCCCCCCAAGTGAAACTCAAACCACTGATATTCTTCAATTGGTCCATTATGATCTATCAGGCATGATGCCTGTTACATCTTTGTGTCGATATTTGTATTATGCTATTTTTGTGAATGACTTCTCTCGCAAGACATGGATCTATTTCTTAAAGAAGAAGAACGAAGTTTTCAAATGGTTCCTCTCTTTCAAAGCCTTGGTCGAGAATCAAACAGGGAAGAAGATCATAATTTTGAGGACTGATAATGGGACTGAATATGAGTCTAATGAATTCAAAGACTATTGTAGAGAAGCTGGCACTAAGAGGGAGACTACAATAGCTTATACTCCTGAACAAAATGGTGTTACCAAAAGGAAGAATCATACTATCATAGAAGCCACCTAGGCTATGCTTCATGATCAAGGTGTTCTGAAGTTCATATGGGGAGAGGCTGCCAACACAGTGTGTATGTCCAAAAGTGATGCCCACATCAAGCTTTGGACTTCAAGACACCCGAAGAAGTATTCAGCGGTAAGAAACCTGATGTTTCTCATTTTAGAATTTTTGGTTGTCTCGTATACTTTTATGTGTCGAAAGAGGAAAGAAACAAACTAGATGCATCTGGGAAGAAAGGAACATTTGTGGGCTACGGTGAAACTTCGAAGGCTTATAGAATCTATGTGCCTGGTCAAAGGGAAGTGGAATTAAGTCATGATGTCACTTTCGATGAAGATTGTGCACTTAGAAAGACTCAAGATCTTCCTATCCCTAGGAAGGCCAATGATGATGCTGATGCAGAAAAGCAGGATAAATCTCTGTCCGATGAACCGATGCCCGATGTTGAAGTTCCGATGGATCCCATTGATCCACCTCCTAGTGAGCTCACTACTTCAAGAAAAAGACCTTTGTGGCTCAAAGATACTCTTGAAGATGCCGAGAAACACATTGCATCGAGGGGGACATTTCGTGAAAGTAAGAAGCCGAATAGGTACCAAGGGTACTTAGTTGCCATGAGTACCATTGTACAATCTGAGCCTTGTACATTCGAAGAAGCCATGAAGCAATAGGTTTGGAAGGATGCGATGAACGAAGAGTATGAATCGATCACGAAGAATGATATCTGGGATGTGGTTTCTAGACCCATGGACAAGTCAATGGTCACTTCGAAATGGCTCTACAAAATCAAACATGGAGCTTGATCCGAATTTAAACAGGAATGCAACAGATTATAGAGATAACCATAAACACAGAGATGCAACGGAAATAATACTTCATTTCATTAATGTAAAATACTGAAATATGCTTACAAACAGAAATGGAAATAAACCAGCTAGGGCGATGGTAGCTTATCTTTGAGAAGAGATGTGGCAGCTACATACCTCTGAAATGTGTTACAATGAGGCTCAAAGGCCTATTTATTGTTGAGAAACAATGGGAAACCCTAAACATCCCAAAATCTAACCTTAGAAGATGAAACGTCAAACTATGGGCCCTGTTTGGGTAAAATGGTACATCAACTTCCCGGGGTCGTAATGCACCAATGTTGCTCTCAATTCTCCCAAAAAATGTCGTTGAGGGCCTCAAAATGGCTCTAGAAGTTCAGGACCTAAAAAACTGCTAAAAATAGTAAATTGTGCTACAATTAAGGAAACTGAAAAGCTGAAAGAAACAGTGGTGGGGTCCAAGTGGACTTGGCGGGTGGCCACCAATATCCACCTGGATCATTCCTCCCTCCTTAGGAAGCAATGGTCCCCATTGCATTGAGTTCCTCCATGAGATGAGGAAACTTTTGCTAAACTTGGTCCCTAGTGAGCCACTTGCCCTGGTGAAGGAGTTGGCCTGCATTGACAACTCGATATAATTGGATATTCTGCTGGTAAGTGTGCTTGATCTGTGTGTCCATGATCTGATCAGTTGCAGCTTGTTCCATGCAAGCTGGATTTAACTCTGTGGGTGTGCGCTGTTTTGCAATGTCGGATGTGTCTAGTAATGGTGGAAAGTATGGCCGAGAGTAGGTCCAAGGGAATCTTGTATCTCATTCGCTCAAATATATGTGGACCAATGTCAATGGCATTAATACAGGGAGAACAATACTATGTCACGTTTATTGATGACTATTCTAGGAAAATTAGGATCTTCTTCATGAAGACCAAGATGAGGTTTTCAGTTGGTTCCAATAGTTCAAGGCCTAGGTGGAGAACCATGCAGACAATAAGATCATGGTCTTGAGATTAAATAATGGGGTTGAGTACAACTCCAATGACTTGAAGGAATACTGCAAGGAGGTAGGTATTAATTGGAAGATGGCAATCTTGTACACCTGTCAACATAATGGGGCTGCGAAGAGAAAGAATCGATCCATCATCATCTTTGCTAACTAGGAATTGCCTATGTTTCTTTAGGCGAAGGTGTCCTCACAGGAAATTGGGGGACAAGACTCTTGAGGAGGCATTCATAGTGGTGAAAACAAAGATAGGACAATTGAGGATCTTTGGTTGTCCATTTTACATCCATGTTCCTAAGGAGAAGAGGATGAAGCTGTAGCCTTCAAGACAAAAGGGCATATTTTTTGGGTATGGCGAGACCTCAAAAGATTATAGGATCTTCATACCAACACAAAGGAAGACAATTGTGAGTAAGGATATCAAGTTCAAGGAGAACTTGGCATCTAGGAAGTCTCATGAGTTACCACTAGTAGGGATAAGAGGACAAGGAGCAAGAGGTAGGTATTAAGCGGAAGATGACAATCTTGTACACCTGTCAACATAATGGGGCTGCGAAGAGAAAGAATTGATCCATCATTGTCTTTGCTAACTAGGAGTTGCCTATGTTTCTTTAGGCGAAGGTGTCCTCACAGGATGTTGGGGGACAAGACTCTTGAGGAGGCATTCATAGTGGTGAAAACAAAGATAGGACAATTGAGGATCGTTGGTTGTCCATTTTACATCCATGTTCCTATGGAGAAGAGGATGAAGTTGTAGCCTTTAAGACAAAAGGGCATATTTTTTGGGTATAGCGAGACCTCAAAAGATTATAGGATCTTCATACCAGCACAAAAGAAGACAATTGTGAGTAAGGATGTCAAGTTCGAGGAGAACTTGGCATCTAGGAAGTCTCATGAGTTACCACATAAGAGGACAAGGAGCAGGAGGCTTTGAAGGTAAAGCAACATTTAGAGGCTCCAAGTTTATGAAGTCAACCTTCAGGTGGGGAGGAGTTAGTAGCTCCTTTCAGTTCTTTCATGAGACTTAGGTGGTTTGAGTAGACTTTAAGGGATGCTTAGGAGCTTGTGGAGGCTCGTAGGAGCAGTTTCAAGAGAGCATACCTCCGAAGAAGTTTTCAAACTACATGGAACTGATGAGTAGTGCCATCGAAGAGGCAACAAACTAGGTGGTTTGGAGGAAATCCATTGTGACGGATGATGCATGGGACATTCTGCCCTGCAAGGACAACCAGTTCTAGGTGGCTCTCTATGAACTTATGAAGTACCTTCCTCGCTAAGAGGTTGTTGATGAGATTAGCTTGGGTAGACACTTCCACACAACCTTAAGTGTCTAGGTGTGTGGAAGTTGTCTAATTGACCCTTAACCTTAGCAATTACTTTAATTATTAAGTAATTGACTTTTAAAAGATAAAGTGAGTTAATCTGATGAAATACAAAGGTTATTTGCATTAGTGAATTAGATGAATTTCAACTGTTGATCTAAAGTGATTTTGAGATGTAATCTCAACCATCAATCACTTTGAAGATTAGGGTTGTGGATTCAATCAACAACTCAAACTTATAAAAGGCTAGGCTAAGGGAAAAGACACATCTTGAGTACAAGACATACTGAGATAGTGAGATCTCAGTGATGAAGAAGGACTACATAGTGAGATTGTGGGATCTCAGTGATTTGGTGAAGAAGGACTTACATCCAAGTGTGCAGGGTTTGAAAAAGAGTGGAAGGGGCAGTAAGGGAAAGGATTCAGATCAACCAGCAGATCAAAGGACAGATCAAGGGTTTTATTAGCTGGATCAATTCTAGGTTTATTGTTTGATTGGTATTTTTCCTTAGAAGGCCATTATCCCAGGAAGAAAGCCCTTGTATGTTGTAGATTCTATGAAATGAAACAGAAGATTTTGAAGGGCAGAAATCTTGTGTGCATGTGATTGAGATTGGTGTTTTTAATTTGCTTCCACTGTTAGTGTTAAAATCTCATCCGTGTTTTTTATTCAATAGATCTGATCTGCTAGGGAGTAATTAACCAGGTTGTGGGGATTAGAAATTAGCATGTAGATGACAAGAAAGATGTTGACATACCATATCTCTGTCCATGAAGAATCAACCACACAAATAGAGTGAAATACCAGAAGTAGAGAGAATTATTTAGAGGTGCTTAGGAAAAGAAAGAATGAAATCACTTCAATGATATAATACAAATGAGGAGTGTTTTTTTGTATTTATACACATCCTTTATGGTTAGGGTGCTACCCATATAGAAAGTACGATAAATGGGTTAGTTAGGTACCCATATGTAAGCTCCATAAATCTATAATCAATGTAATGGACTGACATGTAGCCTTAAGTGACAAGTAGCTCACATGATCTCAACATCTCCTTGGCCCAGACTCCAACATGTCAACACATTTGTTTTCCTTTGCATGGAGGGGCTGCAAGCCTGTAGCTGCCTTCTCCTTGTGTGTAAAACCAAGCATTGATGAAGAGTTTCTGTTGCTAGACTCTGCATTGCATTTTTCAGCTGTATAATTGATTTTGTTGTTGTCGTTGTTGTTATCAATCATCTTCCTTGAATTCAACTCTATCCATATGTTTCCTTTTTGAATTTTATAGTTTGATTTTACCAAGTACATTGTTAGGTCTCTTATTTAAATATTGTTTTGAAAATATGTTGTATTTTAATAGAGAAATCTTTACAAACAACAAAGTAAAAAAGTGGAAGGGAATATGCAATGAACATCGGAACCTCTTCCATACTGCAACTAATGTTGAGATGAAATCAGAATAATCTGTGGCATACAAAGTCTGGGGATCTTTTAGCAAAAGAGTGACCTTAGCTAAGCGCTGAGGGTTTATCTCAACCTGCCACATGGAATAAAAAACAGAGAATGAGCTAACCTCCTGTTCAGAACAGATTTACATTGGATCTTCCATAGAATGAATAATGCTGAAATCCACAAGTGCCATATCCAGTGCCATATCCCAGATAAGGCAGGACGAACTAGAGAACGACAATCTCCAAATAACGCAGCATGCCAATGAACCCTACCCTGGAGCAGAACTGAATACTGATCCTCAATATATCTCCAGCAACGTTTGGCAAACTGACACTCCCTAGAGTTGTTGTTCACAGTCTATGAATGATGATAAATAGTGTTGATTTTTCTAGTGTAGTTAAGAGTCAAGACTAGAGTAGCTTTTCACAATTGATAATTACTTCTAATGATATAACCAGTCCTTACTTTATCTTCCAATCATCAAGTAGCTATACATGAAAAAATTCAACCATTCATTTCATTAATAGAGCAATATAGAGATCACAAAAACAATAGACAAGAGACGCCAAGAATTATGCTCACAGCCAGGGCAAAACCCACGAGGGGAAAACCCAATCAATTCTTTCCTTATGAGAGAGGGATTTTGTTCAGCAATAGTACATCAAAGAATATTCCAACAAGATTCAAATCTGACCTCACGAATGTTTCAGTCAAAACGAGTCAACTAGGAGAGAGAAAAGTCAACTCTGGTCAACAATTACAGTCTGCACAAAGAGGCCGAATTTCAGCTCTGAGGTGGCTGAACAGAGGGCCGAAATTTGGTCCTGAAGTAGCCTCATAAAGCAGTGAACGAACCAGTCAAAGTCTTCGGTCAAACCTCCAGTCAATGCATGCGGTCAATGCTAGTCAATGAGCCAAAAATAGGGATGAAATCTCAGTCAAACAATGTCAAAATATCTCTGCAGTCTTCGGCCCTCCAAGGTTGTCAAAACTTCAGTAAAATAGATGCCGAATTGCCCGAGTCAAAGAAAGTCAAAGTAGCTCCAAGAAAATAGTCAATGCAAGAAGGTTATAACATTTTTTAATTAAATCTAGAGCAAAAAAGTTATAATTACTTTTGAGGTATATCTAAACCCTCCATCCTCACGACTACTAACAATATTTTCATAGAGATAAAATGGAGGTTTTAATAAATTAAAAAATGAGAATACTTTTATATATACACATGTGAAATTTATATAATATAAATAACCAAGGATCCAAGTGATGAGAAAGAAAAGTAATTGACAATGATAGTGCGTGATTCTTTTGATTTTTTTATTATTGTATTTTCTTTAACATGATTGATCCAAAACATAGGTTTAATATTTTACCACCAATTATGTTTTTTTATTAATTTAGATACTTTCTTAAATACAATACAATGGGATCATATTTAAGAAAGAAAGTGAGATGGAAGGGGGAATAGAGTGTGGGAGAGAGACACACCGAGAGAGAGAAAGGAAGAGAGAGAGGAGGGGGAGAGAGGGAGGGAGAGAGATGGATTTGGAGGGGGAAAGAGAGGGAGTGACAAGGGAGAGATGACGCTGGAATGAGGGAAAAAGGAGACGAGGGAAGAGAGAGAAAAGGAGAGGATAAAGATAGGGAAAGAAGGGGAAGAGAGAGACAGGGAGACATAGATATGGAGGGGGAGAGAGGAGGAGAGAGAGAAGGGGAGAGGGAGGGAGATAGTGTCAGAGTTGGAGGGTGGAGAGAGAGTGTGTATGATGGGGGGAGAGACGGAAGGAGGTGGGAGAGAAGGGGAGAGAAAGGAAGGAAAAAGAGAGAGGAGAGATGGAGTTGGAAGGGAAGGGGAAGAAAGACATAGAGAGAGAAAGTTGGAGAGGGAGTGACAAGGGAGAGATGGAGAGTCAGTGAGAGAGAGAGAGAGAGAGGGAGAGGAAGAGGGAGGGAGAGAGAGATAGATAAATATGGAGAGAGAGTGTGTATGTTTTGGGAGTGAGAAGGAGAGACAAGGGGAGATAGAGATATAGATGGGGGGGTATAGAGATAGAGAGAAAGAAAGAGATATAGAGAGAGAAGGGGAAGAGATAGAGAGGAAAAGGAAGAGGGATATATATATATATATATATATATATATGGGGAGAGAGAGAGAGCATGACATATGTTTAGGGGGTTGAGATAGAGAGACAAATAAGGAGAGATGAGGGATGTATAAATATAGATAGTAGGGGAGATAGAAAAGATAGAGAAAGATAGAGAAAGTTAGGGAGAGGCAGATAGAGTGAGACGAGGGAGAGGGGGACGGGAAGAGAGAGAAGGAGAGGGGGAGAGAGATAGACATAAAATGGAAGGTGGAGAGAGACAGAATAAGAAAGAGTCTCACAGAGGCAAATACAAACATAGAAGCTAGATCTAGAAAGTCATGAATATTTTAGATTTTCAATGTGGTTGTTGATTTCTAATCCTATTTGATCACATGCACTATATGCATTGATTTCAGTGTAGATGTCGATTTATCATTCTATTTAATACCTTACACTAGATGCATTGATTTCAGTGTCAATGTTGATTTCTACTCCTATTTGATTGCTTGCACATGATGCATTGGTTTTAGTGTAGATGTTGATTTCTAATCCTATTTGACCGCTTAAACTAGATGTATTGATTTCAGTTTAGATGTCGATATCTAATCATATTTAATACCTTGCACTAGATGCATTGATTTCAATGTAAATGTTGATTTCTACTCATATTTAATTGCTTGCATTAGATGCATTGGTTTCAGTGTAGATATTGATTTCTAATCCTATTTGATTGCTTGCACTTGATGCATTGATTTCAGTATAGATGTTGATTTCTAATCCTATTTTATTGTTTGCACTAGATGCATTGATTTTAGTGTAGATGTTGATTTTTTATTTGATGCAACAAGATATATGATGTACAGTAATTTCAAGGTAATTAGATTAATAGTGTGCATTGATTTCAGTGTAAGTATATCTCTACCTCTTAATAGTGTGCATTGATTTCAGTGTAAGTACATCTCTACCTCCTCCATCAATATCTCTATCTCCCTTTCCCTCCCTCCCTTTCCCTCTCCCTCCCTCCCTTTCCCTCTCCCTCCCTCTCTCTTCCCCTTCTCTCTCTCTCTAACATTTCTCTCTCCATATCTATATCTCTTCCTCCTCCCTATCTTTGCCTCTCTCTTTTTCCCTCTCTCCCCATCTATATCTCTATCTCCCCTTGGCTCTCCTTCTCACCCCCAAAACATGCACACTCTCTCTCAGTGTAAGCACATAAAAATTATTCAACCATAAATACAATACTTGAATTTTCATCCTAAATAAAATGTTTGCTTACCCAAATGTTTGCTTCTTGAAACTATAAACTATTTATAATTTGGTACATTCTTATTATTCACATTTTCCATCATTCAACATTGTTAATTACTTTGCATTCAAACGTGGTAATAGAAAATAACTACCATTGAAAATTATTTGGGGTTTAACACTCTATAAGTCACAATGATTGAATTTCGAGAAAACTTCTATTAATATTGGAGAGAAATAGAGACAAGGTATGTTGTTTACTGCAGTGGCTCGAGTTAAATATTTGAATGGTCTATGATTCTAACTATACTCTTTTCATATGATCGATATGAGAAAATGGAAAAACTAATAGGCGTGACAGTAGGAACAATAGAAGAAAATAGTTTCAGATTGATTGCAATGAAGATTGTTTGTAATTGACTATATTCTTAGTATTCACATTTTCTATCTATCAAAATTGTTACATTGACACTTTGCACTCAAAATTTGTATTTCATCATTCAAGTTACTAAGAGTCTCTCATCTCAACAAACTGAGGTAACTAAGCAAATTTTAAATCAAATTGACCAAATTAACCTTAGACATATTTAAAATAATTAAAATGATCAAAATAATTAGGTGTTCAACAAATTTTGTATGACTGCACACGACTAAAACCAGCGTAGATCCATCTTAACACCGGATCTATCAAGCGCCGAGAGGGATCAAATCTCTCAAGGTGCAAACCTTTCCTCAAGTTTTGCACTCAAAAAATAGGTTTGCACCTCGAGAGATTTGATCCCTCTCGGCGCTTGATAGATCTGGTGTTAAGATGGATCTTGGCTGGTAATAATAGTTCCCCTTAGGGCTAGTATTTGTATTTATCTCTATTTTAATATGTTAATGAGTATAGCATTCATATAATAAACACTGTCACTTCTATTAATGTTAATTTTATGATTATTATTACTAGGGGGAGGCACTATTATTATTATCATATTATTAATAATGGTTATGCTTTTTAATAATATTCCTCGTTAATAATATTTTCTTATGTATTTTCTAGCTAATTTACCTTAATTATTGTTAACCCTATTTGTAATATTATATTCTTTCTCATTAATTATTAATCTATTATTAAATTATTTAATTTTAACTAATAATATCCTAGTTTTAATTATTTTTATTAATTTTTAATTAATTTTTAATGATTTCTTTAATACTATATCCTTAATACCTAATAATTAGCCTCTTGTGTTTTGTTCCCTATATTTACCTTCGTCTTTTCTGGTTATTTTTAATTAATATTTAAAAATTATTTTTATTCTAACGTTCTCCTCCAATGGCTATATTGTTTGACTTTTTTGACTTGAAGGTCCTTCCCTATTTATTCATTGGGCTTGATCAGATTTTCTTGTCATTTTGTCCTGAAGGTGAACCACACTTGATGGTTCGAAATGTTGACAAGAAATATCTCATGTGATGAATCTGGAAGATGTATTGCAAGACACTTCATTTGGACAGCTTTATGTATATAGTTTGAGTCCATGATTGGAACATATTTACATGGCCTCTGTTGGTAGTTTGTAAGAAAGCTTATTTTTCTAATCCTGCTTTGGTTATCCCAGATCAAAAAGGAGATTTGAGAAGAAGAGCAGACCACGAAGCAGAGATGTTTCAGCAGATGCAAGAAGAAAAAGATGTAGTTTCAGCTGTTGCAACTGTACTTTCAGACCTTTGTGGTCCAGGGGAATGGATGGCAATGGCAAAACTTCATTCTGAGGTCAGCAATTTTTTCTCAGATTTTGGCAGCAAGTGTAATGATTTCATGAGTAGGACTTGTAACTAACTATATCAAGAAAAAGGACTGATTCTGTTTATTTCATCAGGATTTGACAGGTTTAGAATCTAGAAAAACACCATAGCTTGTCAGGTTAACCAAAATTGGATAACTGTAGATATAATCAGTCATTTGTGTTATGATTTATGATCCTATTTCCTGGTATAGGTGGTCTTAGAGCCAAGGTAGATCTCTAGAATTGGATTAAGTTTTGAATATCAAGACCTTACTCAATGAAACCAAATTAATATGGCTTTAAGATTCTACTATGGCACTTGTAGAGGATGATTAGAAAATTAGAAACATAGTATCATTAACAGTTTTACTCTATGGGTAACTGGTAGTGAATGTGAATCTGATATGTGTCGAAGGAAGAAGATATTGCAAGCTAAGTAGGCTTGACTCCCACCGTAAGGAGGAAGGATGAACCTAGAACACCTTTCAATCTGCACAGGAAATAGTTTAAAAGGTTCAAGGAAAAAATGGAAAGATGGCTTGGTGGCAGATGAACCTGTGCCTTACCCAGAAAAAAACACTTTCGATATTTTTCATACAAAAGAAACATTTGAGAGGGACTTAAATATACAGAATATCTATCTTATATATATATATATATTGATTGAAGTATTTGGGCTTTATATGTTAAGAACAAAGTCAAGATTTACATTAGATCTCATTATATATTTTTTCAAGGAGCAACCAGTTAGATTCTCAATAAGTTACACCTCAGTGAAAATATCACTTGATACTGGCTACAATGGATATATTCGTGTTTTATCCATTGACTAATTCTTGCATATCTGGGATTGCATTATGCGGAGATCTCCATCATATATCTAACTGTGACATAAAATTTCTTGCCATAGAGAGTAAATAACTTTTAAAAAACTTCCACCAAAATCAAAATATCAATTGATGACATAAGATTTCTTTCTTATAAAGAGTAAATTGTTTCTAGGGAATGCCAACCTAATTCAAATATCGATTGAGACTAACTGTTGATTTGCATTTCAATTGATACTAACTGTAGATTTACATATTCTATAGATATACCCATATTATCAAATCTTTTATTTGCATCATGAGGATGTTTTTCATCAAATTTCTGATTCTGAGATAAGATTCTCCTTTCTATGATGATCATGTTTCTCCTTAAGGTCATCTTTTAAAACGTGTACATTGATCTTGGTTTTTTTGTGTATTATGGCAACATTGAATTGCAAAGATACATGAATCAATCTATGAATAATGCCTTGGATGGTACCAAACTTACATGTACATCAGCTCTTTTTATCAAAAGTTTTTCTTCATTTGTTCAGAAGTTTTTGATCTTTTAGAATCCTTCTTCATTTCCCAAGCTTACTTCTACAGTTATCCAATGGGTTTCATATGGATTATTTTTTTGAAACAATCAAAATCTCTAAAAAAATAATACAATACATGGTTACAATATTCAGTTCTGACAGATTACTAGTAAGCATGCAGCAACCCTGTTTCCTTCCCCTTCATTGTTTGCATAGACATTGCCATAAATTTGCATAGACACGTTTTAATTTTTGTAAGCAGTGATTACAAGATACAAAATAACCAAAATATGGGGAACCCTACTGGGGAATTTGTTATGGCCCTATCACTTTTGTAATTATCTTCTCTCAGTCTCACAAAAGATATAATCTCCTTAAATTGGAATTCTGAATCTTGCATAATTTGTGGACTAAAGATCATTCGTAGTTGGCACAATTCACCATTGATGGATAGCACTCCAAATTTAGCCCTGCTTTTCTAAGTGGCATGAGATGAATCCAGTTTCTACAAATACATTATTTTGCCATTTTCATTTCCTAACATCATTCTCTTGACTGAAGGCAATACCTTTCTCCCTGTGAAAGGATGAGCTGAAATTATAAAATTTTATTTGAAGGGGCTCCATTATTCCACCAGCTCAATTCACATGCTCCAAGACCTGCATCCTTAAAAAAACATCCTTCTGATAGAATGTTCATTTCCCAAATCTTGTCACCGCTTCCACCTCTCAGGATTCCTAATTTCCTCCCGTCAAAGTTGTGGCACCTTTGGGCAGGTTGTCAACCTTAATATTCCACTTTCCATAAATTTGCTGTATACTAATCCAATGTGGAAAAATTAAACCTCCGGAATAAATCGGTAAGGGTCCGGAAATTGAAAAAGTCATTAAGTCGGGTGGTTTTTGAAAAAATCATTGAAAACACGGCAAAATTAAAAAAATACAAAAATATTCATTTAAAAAAAATAGCATCCAAAGTGTCCACAACATCAAATAAATGCATTTCCACATAAATATGAAAAGAAAGCTAATATATAATATCATTAATATGTATAAGAAGTCTAGTGCTATATCACATATCAAAATAGTGAATCAAGTCCTGACTCAGTCTTAATTCTCAAGAGTCAAAATATCAACAAAAAGTATAATAAATGTATATCATGAGTCATCTACATGTCATAAAGTAATCAGTCACTGAGATCCTCTACCCCTTTCTATGGGAATATGGAAGGAATTTGCCTTTTCCTTTAGAGGAAGAAGGCCCTGCCCTTGGGGCTACAAATGGACTTTGTTGTCCTCTAGAAGCAAAAAAAGGAGGTGGCCTCTATCCTCTGCTGCTGCCCATCCTAGATGGTGTCTCCTCCTCCTCCTCCTCTGACTCCTGACCCTGCTCCTCTGACTCCTGACCTTGCTCCTCCTACCTCCTCTGCCTCTAGTGCCTCTGGATCCAAGTCTAACCAATCAGGGATTGAGTCCATGACATGCCTCTCAACCCCAACCCTCCATGCAACAGTGGTGTCAATATTGTCCAATGAGATGGCTTCTACATCAGGGTTTATTTGAAGTTGTCTCACCCACAATCAGAGATTGTAGTATATGTAGACCATGTCATTGAGGCGTTGGGACTCCAACTTGTATTAGGGTCATAGATTGTAAATTAGTACTTAGAAAATTTAAATATTAAATATTAAAAATAATAAATTATAATTTATAATGAAATTTCAAAAATTTAATTCGATTTTTTTTACCTATTGCGCTTTTTGCTGTGTATTTTGTCAAATACACTCTCGTTGCACTCACACCCAGAGGAACTGCATGTTTAGCCAAGCACTCGAATGGCGAACTTTTGGAGATGGGGTACTCTGCCACCATAGCTTGTCTATCAAACATCTACAAGTTAAAAGAAAAATGAGAAACATAAAAAAAAAAGTTAAAGTATTGAAATTCTAAACTTGAAGCAAACTATGAAGAGACAATGAATTATGGAATTTGAAAGTTGAAACAAACTGAAGCTTACCTGGCATTTTGTCTGTCCTATTCTTACTGGCCATGGTAAAACCAAATGTGCAACCTGCCATCCTATATATCTCCATTTCTTTAGAAATTTCTTCACGTTTTTGCTCAGATGTCACCATCCTCTAAACACAATTGAGGAATCCATTCATCACCTCGACTTGCAGCATGAATGGGGCGATGGAGGGTATTGTTCCATCGCTCATCAATCGCTCTCCATACCAACTATTGTTTCTCAAACCCCTCGTTCTCCTTATCTTCATAATAGGCACAAATGGCTTCTTTGGCCCTATCCATGGCCTCATACAAGTAGCCCATTATGGACTTGTCTCCATCAACCAACCCAAGAACCCTTACCAAAGGTTCTGTAATGGCACACATGTCATCCACTCCTGCCAAAAAGCTCTGATCATATGAAACTAGTCTGCATATGCCCTCTCCCTCCGGTTTGTGGCTAATAGATAAATCACACCAATCTTGTGAAAGAAACATGCTCTTCACATCCCACATAGAATTCAACAAGGACTGAAGAGATATGAAACTAGTGGCAAATCGTGTAATGGAAGGATGCACCGACTCTTTGTTGTTGGTGAATCTTCTCATCAAGCTAACTTGATGTTGTTGGCCCGGGGTACAAAGCCCCTACCTTTGCAAAGTTGAGAAAGCCTCTTCCTCAAAAAGAAAAGGTTGATTGTACTGCTAGATTGGAGGAGTTTAGGGCATCATGGGAACACAATGGATGCATAGTCATGTTAGATGGTTGGACTAACCAGAAGGCTAGGACCCCCCTTAACCTCTTGGTTAGTTGTCCCAAGGGGACAACGTTTAGGAAATCTGTTGATGCATCTTCACAAATTAAAGATGCGTGTTTATTATGTGAGTTGTTGGACACCTTCATTCATCAAGTAGGTCCACAAAATGTTGTCCAAGTCAAAACAAAAAACGCTGCAAATTATGTTGTTGCTAGCAAGTTGTTTTGGACACCTTGTGTTGCACATTGTATTGACTTGATGTTGGAAGATATAGGTAAGATTCCTCTACATAAGCAACTTGCTAGCAACAACATAATTTGCAGCGTTTTCTGTTTTGACTTGGACAACATTTTGTGGACCTACTTGCTGAATGAAGGTGTCCAACAACTCACATAATAAACACGCATCTTTAATTTGTGAAGATGCATCAACAGATTTCATAAACGTTGTCCCCTTGGGACAACTAACCAAGAAGTTAAGGGGGGTCCTAGCCTTTTGGTTAGTCCAACCATCTGACATGACTATGCATCCATTGTGTTCCCATGATGCCCTAAACTCCTCCAATCTAGTAGTACAATCAACCTTTTCTTTTTGAGGAAGAGGCTTTCTCAACTTTGCAAAGGTAGGGGCTTTGTACCCCGGGCCAACAACATCAAGCATAGGTTGGTAGAGTGGTTTGGTCTTAGCAATGTTGAAAGGAACTTCACTCCATAGAAGACACTTGTTGACCAACCTGTCAACTTCCTCGTTTTCCTTTTTTTTTTAAGTGTCGATTTGATGCCAAGTTGTGCACCAGGTGTGGTTCTAGGTACAAAAACAAACAAAAAAATGAGAAAGTTGAGGGGTTGGGCCATGTGGGTATGGAATGTGATGCTGAAGAACCAATCTCACTTCCCCCCACTCCTGAGGCCCCTACGAGTTGGCTTTTTACAACTGACCTGTTATCTTTGGCATCCTCTTTATCATCCACTCTTTGACAAAGTTCTTTATTTTGCCTCGAAATTTGCCCCAGATGGAATTTTAATCTGTTGATGCCCCCTGCCATATGCTTGCCACACAATTCATAAAACAAATATTGTCTATTGACCCCCCCACTGTCAGGTATAGGATCAGGTTCACCATATTCCCACATAGGGTCCAAATTCCTCGACATTTTGTTTGAATCTTTGAACTTGAATTTGAACCTATGGCACAACAAAATTTGAATTTTTTTTAAAATTTCCCATCACATAAGAAACAAACACAAATGTAATTGTTAATTTTAAATTTTAAATGCCTCTTCTCACTCACTTGAACACACTCAAATTCACTAGTGAGTAAACAAGGGTTTGACTTTTTGATTCTTGAAACATGTAAACAATCTAAACATTTTGAAGTTTTGATTCAATCTAGATTCTAAACAATGTTTTGATTCAAATTTCGAAGCAAAAACAAGCTAAAAACAAAGTAATAGAAAGATTTGAGAAGCCATTTGTGTTACAAAAACAGAGAGAAATTAAAATACATACCTAGTAACAACAAATCGACACCCTGAGTCTCTCACGTTGAGTAGTGAACAAATCTACAAATCCACACCACAAAACTAGTAAATCTCCTCCTCTTGGGCAATGACAAACAACTCCTCTCTCCACAGGGACGAATTGCAGAAAGAAAAGTGAAAAATGAGTGAAATTTTCGGCTCTTTCCCTCACTTATGCGCGGCCTAGACGGGCTTCACAATTTTTTCAATCGACTCTAATAAGATCATGACTTTTTCGATAAAATCCTGATTTTTTCGTGTTCCAGAAATTCGCCAAAAAGTTGGCCAATAAAATTGGCTAGCTCAAAAAATCAGACTTTGCCGATTTTATCGCGACTTTTTCCACACGGTAACTAATCTCCTTAAATTCTAAAAAGGACTGTAAGGCTTCATAAAGCTGATCCTTTAGCGATGGATCTTTTGATTTTCAAAGGTCCTCCATTTAGAAATCTATGATAAACTTAGAATCACCATTCAGATTTATTTTTTTTGCAAGTTCAGCATTGGTGGGACTACATCATGGTCATGTCCAAGAATAACACCCGAATATGGCGTGGAATTGAACTGGTGACTTAGCATCAGGTGTGCCTTAACAATGCACTCGATCATCGTCTATCCAAGACCCTGTGGACAAAAGTACACCCATCACTGTCTATTCTATGCCCCATGGGCTTTTTTTTGTATGTTTGGCAACGGTGCGGCTACATCATGATCGTGTCCAATAATAACACCCAAATAGGGCGGGAAATTGAACTGGTGACTTAACATCTAGGAGTGCATTAACAACGCAACCGATCACTGTCTATCCAAGACCCCGTGGACCCTCCATGCAGAATAATTTCACTGTAGCCCAGAAGTCTTAATTTATTCACCAAAATTCAGAGCTGTTACCTCTGCTGCATTATCTGTGACAAGTGGGAACCCAGTACTATCTTATATTTCCAGTTCTCATTCTAATACCTTTCCCCCTGTTTTACTAGGGTTGCCCATTAAATAGGAGAAGAGGACAATCTCTCTCCCAATGTAGTGGCATTTGCCAGGTTTGCCCCAGCTTAAGTCCTGATACTGGGCCGAGTCAGTGAGTCAAACTTACCAGCAATGAGCGAGGTCCTTGAGTACTCATGGGTCAGACGTTGACTCACGAGTATATTTAATTTTATTACTTGGTAATTCACACTCACAGGCTCAACCTAAACACCTAGGGGTAGCCAGTTTATAAGCCAAAGTAAACAAATATTAGTCATTTGTGTACATTTTTTTGCTTTTTTCTTTCACAGTTCTGTACTGGCAAATTACCAAGGTTCCTGTCTTACATCGAGGGCAAAGGAAGCAGATGTTATCATCAAAATCATCAAGGCAAATTCCTAGCAAGATGAATATAGTGGCAACAATAGTTCAGCATCCTTCTAGACTGTTCCAGGAGATAATTTCATCCATATTCAAGCCGCTAAAGTTTGTCTTTGCGGAGTTCTCATCCCACCCCACTCAAGTTTGGACATGATGAGGTAGAATGTTCCCATTTTGAGAAAATATTGAGACTTTCCCAGATGTTTTTTTTAAAACCACAATGGCGGGAGAGAAGGCCTTTGGTTGGAACTATTGCAAGAAGTTGCGTTTGGGGAAAGTAAAATATAATTTTTGTGGCAAGGAATTAAGTGGTGGAACAAACCAGTTAAATTATGACCTTGCTGGAATCCTTGGTCGTGATGCAACTCCCTGCTCACAAGCCACTTTAAATGTTAAACATCAAACAAACTTTGCTTATGAAGAGTTAAAAAAGAAGGTGAGAAGAACTGTTAAAATTGTGCAGTCATCTTCAAATACACCAGCCTCAAAAAAATCTCCTCTAAACAGCCCTAGAAACTACTCATTAACATGAGAAATGTAAGTCTAATTGTCAGATCTGCAATGCACAATATTTGGACGGCAAAGGTACTCTTCATATTACAACATAGTGAAGATACAAGTACATACCATCATCTCATCACAAGTTGGTACAACTTGTCCTATCCACTTATCACAAGATAGGACACTCCAATTGCTTCCAAACCATAGCTAGGGCATTCACCATAAAAAAACCCTTAAAAGCAAACATGGTCTAGTAAGGCATCATACCAATCTATTCCTAACCACTCCAAAAGCTCAATGACAAGCTGGCATCAACACCAACAAGTCAATGCTTGATCTCCCACTTACGACAAACAAGTCTTCTAGGAGATACCCCAAGCCTACATCACACAAGCCTTTAGTCTTCTTCACTCCTCTCTAGTGCTCATGTTTTAATCTAGGGTTTACATTACTCAAATCCTATTCCTTCTTGCATCACACAAGTAAAAAGGATCCAAAACAAACCCTAGCGCTAGCCTTCCATGTTTATTTTCCATCCTAGGGTTTGCATCCCACAAACCCCAAGTCTTCTTTTCTTGCATCACACAAGCACCAAGTCCTCTAAATAATGTTACAATGGAATATCAAGAATACATTTGTCATTAGCATAAGCTCCAAGTTTTCTTCAAGCTTAAACTTTAAGCATCACACAAAGCTCCAAGACTTCTCTACTTGTCTAGTGATCTTTTTTTTGTTTCAAGGGTTTACATCACACAAACCCTAGGTTTTTCTTCTCTTGCATCACACAAGTGTGTAGCACTAGCATTAATCTTCATGTCTCCTCTAGGATTTATATCACAAACTCTAGGTATTGCTCCCTACAAGATTCTCCAAGACAATTATAAAGAATAATGAGTGCTTCAATAGTTGTAAGTAATGACAATGGCTCTTTCATCCCTTTATGTAGATAGGTGAGGGTGGCTAACATAAAACATGGACCAGGTCCACACAAGTAACCCTAAACCTAGGTCAACAAAGCAAACCCAGATGAAGTGATCTACATTACAAGGATGGCAAGTGTCAAACTAGGGTTTCACCCAAACCTAAGGTGGTGCACCCTCCAATCATGATGCCTCTTTGAACAAACCACAACACTTCTCCTCGAAGATGGTGTGCTATCCAACACATTGTTAGCCTAGGCCTTCCTTTCACATAGTGGTTCATTCTACAAGCATTACCATGCAAAGTGCTCCTTCTCTAGTTGTGTTCCTCATGTCCTTTAGTGCCAACACTCCTCAACAATTGTGCCAAGGTAATTACTTGCTCCATTGCTTTTTCTTAACGTGTCCAAGTCCACGACAAGCCTACATGAAGTATGCCTCTCAATCCAAACATCCTGAAGCAAAGCATCAAAAATCTCCAAAGTGTATGTCATATGGTCCCATTCTTTTAGGGCTAAGTGCCCTCCTCCAAGTGCCTAACACTCATCATCCTAGGTGGATACCTATTCTAATCAAGCAATTGACTCCCCCATTCGAATTAGTCATCATGCCACATAGGATGGCAACCTCCTATTAGAAAATCTGAAAGGCAGAAAGATTTTCTTATACTTGATAATTACTTGTGATGTTCTTGATTTGTTATTACGATTGTTTATATCTTCTTTCTTTAGTTCATCAAGCAATTACCAAAGTAATAGCACATAAAAAAATGGACACTAGATGTAGGCACTAGGCCAGGGAAAAATCCCCCTTGAGGGGAAAACCCAGTCAAGAAAATTCTTCCTTTCAATAGTATTCTTTGAGGCTCTTCACCCTAGACAAAGACTAGACCTTCCCTCCACACCAAGTTAGCCTCCTAGATCTTTGAGCTCCTTTCCAACAACTTCGACTAGGCAGCAACTTTCGGCATTAGGCAACTTCCGACATCAGTGAAACTTGGAAGACTTCGATTTCCCAAGCTAGGGCACGAAACAGAGAGAGAGAGAGGCACCAAGATTTCGTTTTTCTTCTTCTCCTTAAACTCCACCCAACTTGCACTTCCTTTGGCTTCCCGGTTTTAGACTTCGCACTTCCTAGCTTCCTTAAAGATATTGAACTTGCTTGAGTTGAAGTGGTCAAAATGAATTCGCTTTGCTTGTATTTATAGGTTCCATGTGAGGTCAAATTAGTGTCCTTAAGCCGACTTGATGTGGAGGATACATAAATTACATTTGACTTAATACTTGACCTTTTTACATGATTCAAAAGACCAAGAAGGGTCTCTTTAAAATTACAATGACTCTATTGACTTAGTATAAATCCTAAAAGTCCTCAATGGGGACTTTGACCTCAAACATGGTGACCAAGCATGAAACCCATGCTTTAATAAGTCACAATAATAATAATAATAGTTCTTTTTTATATTCTTTTGACAAGTACATTACAAGTTGACTCAAATACATTAAATGAAGACCAAACCTATTTACATTTTCCAACACTCCCTCTTAACTAGGGAGGTATTCATCATATACAAGTACAAGGAAGATCTCAACTATATGAACCATGAAGAACTTTAGGCATCACAATGCCATGGACTAGATTCTTGACCAGGGAAATCTATCCATTGGTCTCTTAACAATTTAGGCACCGCAATGCCACAAACTATATTCCTGACTAGGGAAATCTATCCAAGTGGGAATAAGGTGGACTCAAGCTTTTAGCCCCTCTAGGTACCATCAGGCTTACTTGCTAACCACCAACCCAAAGATCCAGATGTGTATCCAGAAACCAATCACCGCTTAGTCACTAACATGACCAACTTTTACTAGGGTTAGTTACAATCCCTAGATTTTCAATCAATCATCAATTACAACTAGAACTCAGATTTCCACAATCAATCAACCATCAATTACAACTAGAACTCAGATTTCAACAATCTTACACAAATCTCAAATTATCATATTGTCATCATACATAAGAGATTTTTACTTCTTCTAAGGTTTAACTCAGAAACCCTAGAATTTCTTTTTCACAACCTCAACAATCCTTATAAATAGATCTCAGATTGTTATATCACACATACTAGAGAATTTAACTATTACAAAGGTTTAGCTGCAAAACCTTAGATTTACCAAACAACATCAACCTAGAACATCAAACTTTGACTAGGGCTTTAGTTCCAAACCCTAGGATTCATGACCACCGACAAACAGGTCAACTCATACATCTAGGACTTCATCATCATGCATAGGCATTTCATATAATGTGTTAGTCAAAACCAACCTCACACATATCAATAAAAATTAGACATATAACAAATTTGATTAGACTAGGGTTTGATCGGACAAACATACACATACCAAGGAAATCAATTCTAAGACATTAGAAGGGTCTTGCTTACACATTTCACCAAACCCTAATGAGTTAGGGTTTCAATATAGGAACATAGAAAACCCAAAATCACCAATACTTCAAAGGTTCAAGATTTTAGACTTCATCATTCAACCCTAACAAGTTAGGTTTTCCTGATCATACCCAAAATCCTAAACGTGACATCATTAATAAGACTTCAAATAACATTTCTCAATATCCCTAAGCAGTTTAGGGTTTCATACATTCATATTAACATACCCTTAGGTTAGGGTTTTCTAGAGAACCTCTGTAGTGTTCTATAAATAATATGAGTGGGGTAGATTTATCACTTGATGAATCACCTAGAACAAGAATCAATATGATTCAATATAGCTAGACACAACAATGTTAGTAACAGATTGTCAAATGAGTAAACATTTACTAAAGAAGTCAATGTTTTAAAGCATACCTTTGTTCCTCGACAACCCTTGTCTTGAGAGGCCCTCTTTCATATTTCTTGAGAATATAGCAGATTTTTTCCTAATCAAGACAATAGAGGGAGATTGGTGATTAGTATTTAATATAATCAAAACTAAATGAGTACATGAAACAAAAACTGAAAGGAAATGAGATACTTATCTTTGGGAGTTGTTGGGGGCTCCCTCCAAAGCTTGAGGGATACCTATAAACTTACAAAAGAAAAATGTCTTTTTCAAAAACATGTTAAAACCTATAAATTCTAAATGTCAAGAATATAAAATAGAATAACTAAGACTAAAACAAAGGACTTAGTAGTGTAAGTCTCTTATGTCAGATTCTTCGGGTTTGACTTTATTTGGGTCTCCTTCTTCAGCGATGTTGGCTTGATCTCTTTCTCTCTTCTTGTTTCTTGGATTGTTGGGACAATCACTCCTATAGTGATCCTTCTTATGACATGATAGCATTCTACCTTTGACATGTCAACTTTCCTCCTTGGTCCTTTCGATTTTTTTCCTTTATGTTGAGAAATGTAGGCATTGGATACTCCTTCAGGATTGGAAACTAGAGAGATCCTCAATTCTTCTTGATTGCAGACAGTCCATAGTTCTTCAAAAGTGAGAGCTTCCTTCCAACTGTTAAGACTTGCAGCAAATGCACCCTAAGTAGGTGGCAATCCTAATAGAGCAGTGATCACGAGTTCTTTCTTTGGAGCAATTTCATCAATGGCCAAAAGATCATCTTTGATTCTTGCTATCTTCACAAAGAAGGAGGCCACTGCGTTTTCTTTAGTCATCTTTGTGGTCCTTAGTTCATTTTTCAAACTTGCTACTTGACCAATGTTCTTAATAGTGAATAGCTTTGACAAGGTTTCATACATTTCCTGAGCATGATTGATGTTGGCTATGAATGGGACAAGGTTGTCCTTTATTCCTTCTACCATTAGAGTCATGGCCACCAATTCTAGATCCCTGAACTTTACTTTGTCAACATCACTGGAGTCTTCTGTAGGCTTCTTTACTTTTACTTTGACCAAGTCTAGAACCTTGTTCTTTTCAAGGTGAGGTTAATCCTCTTCTTCCAAGACCTGAAGTTTGAAGCTCCTTTATGCTTGTTCTCTCCCTTGATTGTGTTAGACATCTTCCTTGAATATGGTAGATTCCTTCCCTGGGATAACCCTTTTGAATGGTTCCTTGATCAAGTGCTTGAGACTGTCTTTTTCTTCTTTCTTCACCAAAGCTCTGATACCATGTTAGAAAATTGAAAAGGCAGAAATATTTTCTTATATTTGATAATTACTTGTGATGTTCTTGATTTGTTATTATGATTCGTTATATCTTTTTCCTTAAGTTTATCAAGCAATTACCAAAGCAATAGAACATAAAACAGTGGACACCAGATGTAGGCACTATGCTAGGGAAAAACCCCCCTTGAGGGGAAAACCCAGTCAAGAAAATTCTTCCTTTCAATAGTATTCTTTGAGACTCTTCACCCTAGACAAAGACCAGACCTTCACTCCACACCAAGTCAGCCACCTAGATCTTCGATCTCCTTTCCAACAACTTCAACTAGGTATCAACTTCTGGCATTAGGCAGCGTTCGGCATCAATGAAACTTGGAAGACTTCGATCTTCCAATCTAGGGCACGAAACAGAGAGAGAGGCACCAAGATTTCGTTTTTCTTCTTCTTCTTAAACTCCACCCAACTTGCACTTCCTTTGGCTTCCCAGCTTCAGACTTCACACTTCCCAGCTTCCTTAGAGATATCGAACTTGCTTGAGTTGGAGTGGTCAAAATGAATTCGACTTGCTGGTATGTATAGGCTCCATGTGAGTTCAAATTAGTGTCCTTAGGCCGACTTGATGTGGAGGATACATAAATTACATTTGACTCAATACTTGACCTTTTTACATGATTCAAAAGCCCAAGAAGGGTCTCTTTAAAAGTACAATGACTCTATTGACTCAGAATAAATCCTTGAAGCCCTCAATGGGGACTTTGACCTAAAACATGGTGACCCAAGCATGAAACCCATGCTTTAATAAGTCACAATAATAATAATAAAAATTATTTTCTTTATTCTTTTGACAATTACATTACGAGTTGACTCAAATACATTAAATGAAGACCGAACCTAGTTACATTTTCCAACACCTCCTAGGTAAGTGAGTTATGTTGGCACTTTTCCCAAGGTCAAGCATCATCTTTAATCGAGTCATTGATATGTCCATAAAGTATCACCAAGGAAGATCTAGCACTATCCTAGCTAGGTGACACACAAATCAATTCTCTTTTAATTTGCAATGTGTAAATCCAATGTCTCCACAAAGTTGAAAGAATAGTCCTCCATCATGACATCAACATCATGCCTACTTTGCAAGCATCCATGAGACTCAAGATCACTATCACAATTACAAGTCCACACAGTCGATCATCTAAGTGATCATTGCTCACTAAGGTGTGTCTCTCTTCAAGTAAGAAATCAAGCAATTTGTAGCTCAACCTCTAGATGGTGAATATGTAAGAAGAACAAAAGAAAAGCAACTTGGTTTACACCATGGAACCACGCTACTCCATCTTCATCATGAACTTACCCTTTGATAGGGGTTTCAAAAGCACACTGACATTTTAAAGGAACATAACCCTAGACATTGTTTACTAACAAACTATAAAATAGCTTGAGTGTTAAAATTGGCAACTAGGGCCAAACTCCATGTTGGTCATCTTATTAATGGAAGCTGATTTTTTCTTGGATCCCTCTCATCGAGAGGTGTAGGATTGATCTAAAGATCATCCGATTCTGATAAGTATTCATGGAGATTGAATTTATTTGTGTTATTGGACAATTCGCCAAGGAATGTCAGCAACCAAATAAACCCCACTTGTGCTCAACGTTTTAGTATAAATAGAGGTGGCCTTCAAGTCATTTCAACACACTTGGGATCTCTTCCTCTTTACTTGTATTTGGGTTTTAGTAGGAGGAGAGATCCTAAGGGATAACGTTGCCCTAATCTAGAGGGCAGAAGCCGGAACTGTTGGGAATAGCAGAAATTGCCGGAACTGCCTGGAAATGCCGAAATTGTTGGGAAAAGCTGAAATTGCCTGAACTGCCGGGAATAGCCGGAATTGTCGGAACTGCCGGGAATAGTCGGAATTGCTGGAATTGTTGGGAATAGCTGGAACTACCGGACCTGTCGGGAACTGCTTGGAAAAGCTAGAACTGACGGAATTGCCGGGAATAGCCGGAACTGCCGAAATTGCTCGAAACTACCAGGAATAGTCGGAAAAGCCAGAATTTTCGGAACTGTTGGGAATTGCCAGAATTGTTGGAACTACCGGGAATAGCCGGAATTGCCGGGAATAGCCGGAATTGTCGGAACTGTCGGAACTGTCGGTAATAGCCAGAACAATCGGGAAAGCTAACGCAGAGGGCAGAAGCCGGAACTGCCGGAATTGTCGGGAATAGCCGGAATTGTCGGAACTGCTAGGAACAACCGAAATTGCTGAAACATGGTGCATTAATGGCACATAATGCAGTACAGTGATGGGTACAATCATGATTAATGAAACATGATGAGATGCATCATAGTGATGATGGGTGCAGCATGGTGTAGCGCGATGAGGTGCAGCATGATGACGAAATGCAACACAACGATAGGTGAAGGAGTCACCTTGGAGAATCAGTTGAAGCAGCATGTCTTCAACTGATCTCATGTATCATCTTCTTAGAGATGATCTATGCTCTTATCTAGATAAGTCAAAGTGTTGACTTTTGTTGTCAACATACTATTTCTCTTCTCTGCTGAAATTTTTGAAGACATATAAGAAGAATTGATCAAGGTTTTCCCACCTTGGGGTTGTCCTTGGCTCGTGGCCCGTCTTGTGTCCCTCTTGTCTTGGCTTGCTTCTGTGATTTATGTTTATGTTCTATCTGCAGTTTTATTTTAATGCTGATGTGATTGCTAAATCTAGAAAGATATTGAGCTTAACTGTGAAAATTGAAATAAATTGCTTCTAAGGATAGAACATACCTAAAATTAACATGGAATCAGAGCTAAGGTGAAGACAATGCCCAAGCAAGAGTGAAAGAGCAATCACCGAAGACAGTTGGGAAAGGACAAAAGGATCAGTGGATTCCTCATCCCTCTTCAAATTCACCATGGGTGAAGTCGAAGTAGAGAATATTATCAGAATGGCATAGCGGAAGTTTCTGATGGCCTACCTAAAGATCACTTCATTGGAAAGTCTGGATCTAAGGGTGGAAGGAAAGGCAGATGCTTTGGTTGCAATAAGTTCGGCCATTATGCGAAGGAGTGTTCGAATGGCAGAGACACATCTCTTGATGAAGATAACAATCATTCCAGGGACATCTTCAATGATTAAAGGAATGATACGTAATGCAAGTCATCAAGGAAATGGCCGACTCTTCAAAAAAAAAAGCAAGGAACCCCAGGTATGAAGAATCAAATGTTGTTTTTGATAAGATAAAGAAGCGTTATCTTGTAATGGCTCTCTCCTTCAGATTCTTAGGGAATCTAGCTTATTGATTGTAGTGCTTCAAGGCACTTCATTGGATAGTAGGGTGCACTCTCTAATTTGGTAGAGATGGAAACAATTGTGGGATTATACTTGGAGCTGATGCCACCTATCCCAGAAAGAGTGTAGGGAATGTTACCCCTCAATTGAATGAGGGTAACTCGATTCATTTACAGAATCTCTTTTATGTACCTGATCGCAAGAAGAACCTGGTGTCCTTTTCAGCAATGGAAGTCAAAGGTTACGAGGTCGCACTCATCGATGGAAAGGTACGTGTTTGAAAATAAAATTTTCAAAGATGTTTTTGAGTTCAGGGTTGTATCAAGTTGAAGGAAGTCCACCGAGGACCATGTCCATTGACACATAGCACCGGAGGTCTATGAGGCAAATGGTGACAGGGATGCCTGAATTCAAAAAGAGCATGAAAGTACATGTCTGAGATGTATCGAAGGAAAATCTTACAAGGAGACCATTCCCCTCATGTAGCAGGTCCATAAGTTTGGAACAACCTGAGGGGTTTGAGATTGATGATCAGGAATCTCACGTATGTAGGTGGAAGAAATCCCTCTATGGCATGAAGCAAAACTCCCCGGGCGTAGTATGAGAGGATTGATAGCTGTCAGATGAAACTGAGATTCACTAAGAGTGAAGTTGATCCAAACCATTGTTTGAAGGTTGTGGATGATAGACCTCTCATACCAACACCTTATGAGGACGACCTATTTCTGACAGGTGCAGACCCTCTCATTTGCAGAAGTAAGAGGGAGTTGGATTTCGGATGTGTAATGATAAACTGCAAGCCTGTGACTACCTCGAGGATCTTAACTTTCAAAAGTTATACAGTAGTGATGTCGGACTAGATTTGGGAAATGCCTTTGAGTTTCATTAACTCATTCGTGTTGATGTTCTTGGTGAACTTCCGTCCGAACATATGTTTTGCAGTTAGCATGGTGAGCTCATATTTGGTTGAGCCTCACTGGATTGGTGCCAAGCATCTTCTGAGATATCTTCGGGGCACAATCTCTCATGGGTTGAGATACACTGTCAGAAATATGAAACTGCATGATTATTCGAATGCTGACTAGGCAGGCAATGTGGAGGATCAGTAGAGCGCTTCTCAGTGCTGGTTCTCTTTGGATTCTGCTTCGATATCATGGATGAGCAGGAAGTAGAAGTCGGTTGCTATAAGCACCACCGAGATCGAATACATAGCTACGAGTATGATCTCGTGTGAAGCTGCATGGTTGCAGAAGCTCTTAAGTGAGTTGTTTGTACACATGATGAATACCACTGTGATTCTCTGTGACAACCAGAGGGGGGATTCGATTATTGAGGAATCCCGTATTCGATGATTGCTCCAGCAGATAGACATCAGACACTGCCTTATCTAGGATACGGTAAGTCGATGAGTGAGGAGGCTCCATCGCATTGAGACTAATGTATAGGTCGTAGACATTTTGTCAAAGCCCCGGGCAAAGGTCAAATCTGTGACTTTCCTAGAACGACTTGGAGTGTTGGGAGACCTTCTTATAAGGGTCCTGCATGTTGCATGCATTGAGCTCTGGGAGCTTTGGGGGGCTTGGGGTACTTACTAGAGCAACATACGACCACAGGGCGACTCACCCTCTCCTGGTGGTGCATTGTGTACAAGATGACAGGTTCAACCTTCCCCTGTGATACCCCTTGGCGACTGTGGAACAGGATGATTAGTTCTCCTGTGGGTCGGGATGATTAGTTCTCTCGTGGCAACTGTGGAACAAGATGATTAATTCGACTATGGGCTGGGATGATTAGTTCTCTTGTGAGCCAGGATGATTAGTTCTCCTGTGGCGACTCTGGGGCAGGATGATTCGTTCTCCTGTGGACAGGATGATTAGTTCTCATGTCGAGGCATCCTACCCATGCAGTCTGGGGACTCATGGGAAGTACCTCTCATCTGATCAATGTGCAGGGAAATGGGGTTAGGGACCATAGTAGTACTATCGATGGACGCATTGATATATCTACTGTACTCCCTTTGCTAGGATGACCTCCATTGATCTAGGACTGTGATGCGGGGGAGCGGCCCCCCCCCCTTCGAACCCGCTCCCGAAGCGCGCTCCGGGCGGGAGCGGGTCGGGAGCACGCTCCCCAAATCGCTCCCGGACGGGAGCGATTTTCGGGAGCGCGCTCCCGTAAAAAAATTTGCGCTCCCTGGTCTGTGAGGGAGCGCTTCAGGGAGCGATCGCTCCCGCGCTCCCGGAGCGCTTTTTAATGCCCGGGAGCGATAGGGGAGCGATCGCTCCCTGATCACTCCCGGGCATTAAAAAACGCTCCGGGAGCGAATTTTAAAAATTCGGGAGCGGTTCGGCGGAAAAAAATTCCGCGGACCCGAAAAAAACATAAAATTAAACTTATTTTTTTGGATTTATAAGCCCAATGGGCCAAAACAAAATCATTTCAATGAGATTGAGCTTGAGTTTGAGAGCAAAGGAGCAAGGAGCAAGAGCTGAGGAGCAAGGAGCCAGAGCTGAGGAGCGAGGAGCAAGTGCCAAGGAGCGAGGAGCAAGCTTGCAGAGGTAAGTAACTTAATCATTTAGTTAGTTTAGCTGGTTAGGTGGTTAGTTTGGTTAGTTTAATTTACCTGTTTGAGTTTAAAGATCATTAATTTAAATTAAATTAATAAATTAAATGAATTAATCCCAATAAACTATTTTTATTTTCAGATTCAAGACTCAAACCCTACAAACATCAAACACGATGGACCTAGGGATTTTTATTGGCATTTTCCTCTTCCTGGTCCCTTTCTGGTTATTATGGTGGTGGAGGGTAGGAAACGGAGGGGGCCTGAAACTGAAGAGGTGGATGAAGAAGTCGGAGGAAGTCAAATAGGTGAAAACCCCAGTGAGGAGGATGTGGAGGAGGGTGAACATGAGGGTCAAAAAACTAAACAAGACCAAACTCCATTGTGGAAATATGTTCAGAGGCCTGAAGCAGGGAGAGGGGGTGGAACCACTAAATTTCATTGCCCCCATTGCAATTCTGATTTCACAGGCTCATACACCCGTTTGAGAAGACACCTTTGCGGGAAAAGGGCATGGGATGGAGAGAAACAAATAGGAATCAGAACTTGCGACAAGGTGTCAACAGCAGATAGAGCCAAATACATAAAGGAAGAGGAGGACGCCCAATACAAAGCAAAAAGATCAAGGGGTTTCATTGAAAGCTCACAAAGAACTCCTTCAGCATCCTCCCAAGGCAGTGG
>APFE030006201.1:244622-257189 GCA_000404065.3 Pinus taeda
CACTGATGGCAGAGATAGTACAGTCGGACATATGGATCAACGGATGGAGTTCTCCCTAGTTGAGAGGGAGTGTTAAAACTGGAAACTAGGGCTAAACTCCATGTGGGAAGCTGATATATTTCTTTGATCCCTCTCATCGAGAGGTGTAGGATTGATCTAAAGATCATCCGATTCTGATAAGTATTCATGGTGGTATGAATTTATTTGTGTTATTGGACAATTTGTCAAGGTTGGCCAACAACCAAATAAACCCCACTTGTGCTCAATGTTTTAGTATAAATAGAGGTGGCCTTCAAGTCATTTCAACACACTTGGGATCTCTTCATCTCTACTTGTCTTTGGGTTTTAGTAAGAGGAGACATCCTAAGGAGTAACGCTGTCCCAATCCAGAAGGCAGAGGTTCGAACTGCTTAGAATAGCTGGAACTGCCGGGAGAAGCCGAAACTGCCGGAAAATGTCGGAACTGTCAAAACTACCGGGAAAAGCCGGAATTGCCGGGAATAGCCGGAATTGTTAGAACTACCGGACCTGCCGGGAACTACTGGAGCTGCTAGGAAAAGCTGAAACTGCCGGGGATAGCCAGAAAAGTCGGAAGTGTCGAGAATAGCTGAAATTGTCGGGAATAGCTGGAATTGCCAGAACTGCTGGGAACTGTCGGAATTGCCGGGAACTGTCGGAATTGCCGGAACTGTCGGAACTGTCGGGAATAGCCGGAATTGCCGGGAACAGCTGGGAAAGATGACGCAGAGGGTAGAAGCCGGAATTGCCGGAACTGTTGGAACTGCCGGGAACAACCGTAATTGCCAAAACTGCAGGAACAGTCAGAGCATCTGTCTCCGAAGGAGAGCAACATGCAAGGGACAACTAACTAACATTGGGACAATTGTATGGTACTTAGCAACAAATATACCAAGCATGCAATGTTACAGATAGCATGCAAGGGACAACTAGCATGCAAAGGACAACAAGCATGCTAGGGACAATAAGCAAGCAAGATGTAGCCAGCGCATAGGTCAGTATGGCAACATGGTGCAACAATGGCACATAATGCAATACAGTGATGGGTATAGTCATGATTAATGAAGCATGATGAGATGCAGCATAGTGATGATGGGTGCAGCATGGTGCAGCACGGTGAGGTGCAGCATGATGTTGAAATGCAGCGCAACGATAGGTGAAGGAGTCACCTTGGAGAATCAATTGAAGCAGCATGTCTTCAATTGATCTCATGTATCATCTACTTAGAGATGATCTATGCTGTTATCTAGATAAAGTGTTGACTTCTGTTGTAAACATACTATCTCTCTCTCTCTCTCTGCTGAACTATTGAAGAATATATAAGAAGAATTGATCAAGGGTTTCCCCACATTGGGGTTTGTCCTTGGCTAGCGCCACATCTTGTGTCCTCTTGTCTTGGCTTGTCTTTTGCGATTTATGTTTATGTTCTATCTGTAGTTTACTTTAATGCTGATGTGATTGCTAATCTGAAAAAGATATTGAGCTAACTGTGAAAATTGAAATAAATTGCTCTAAGCATAGAACATACCTAAAATTAACATTGAGACTAAGGAAGACATGAACAATGACTTATCAAAACTCCAACACCCCTAATGTCAACATCATAGGCCAAAATATTTTGGCACCACATCAAGAACTACTCAGGGCATCATCTCAGCTCATTGATCTTGAAATACCATGCTTGTGGTGAAAATAACAACAACCCATAAACGGTTATTGTCAAAGTGTGAACATGAGATTCCCTATCATGCACCTAAAAACCTTTAGAAATTGAAGCAACAACCTCAACAAGGTCACCCCCCTCTTTTTAAGCTAATCTTGAGGCAAGAGTAACATCAAGGTCAACACCCTCTTCTTGAGAGAATCCAACAACCTTGTCATTGGTTCTCATCATGTCTCCCATTAATTACAAGCTTGGAATCAATCGCTAATCCCACCATCATAGGTTTTGAACCTATGTCGAAGTTGTCGTCCACAATCTTATGCAATGCCAAACACTCCTTTGTTCTACTGGTGTAAATCGAAATGCTAGTGGTCCTATATCTTTATAGGGATTTACCCAAACCCTAGCACTCTGAGACAAAGTATAGAGTATAACCACAAATGAAGAATAAAACATGAAAGATCAACTCTCCAAGATCATGTACAAAGTATATTTTAACATAATACAAGTGCATAAGATGACCTGCTAAGATTCACCAATAGCTTAGGATCACACTATCTATCATATCTATGATCAATCTCTCAACTTGTACAATGTACAAGATGTACATCCAATACTACCCCTAATTGATAATGCCAAAAGCTCCCTCCAATTTATGACAATCATTGAAAATGAACAAAATCACCATCTGTAAACCCTTGAGTCACAATTCAAACAAAAACCAATAATCATTAATCTATCATAGAATAAATCAACCCCTCATGGTCTCCAAGAATTGGCAAAACAATCAAATGGTTAAACATGTTTATCACATGCATCAACCCATTTCGAGCATTGGCATGCCTTGATAAATTTCCTTGAACCCAACGACCTAGCAATTTACTACCTAATAGGTTATTAACTTATTACAGATCTATTAAATAAAAAGCACAACTGGGATATTAACAAAAGTAAACAATGGAAGCAAATTAAATGACCAATTTCAATCACATAAGCACACACAAATTTTTTGCCCAATCAAACAATTCTTCATTCAAATAACTTCGAAACCTACTCGGGCTCCTTTACTGGGAAAATGGCCCTTTGATCCAGGTGATCGAACCTTAGATGTGTGCTTCAATCTATCTCTTGGCTGATTTGGATCTCCCTTGTTGCTCCGTGCACCTTCCTTGGACTTGGCACACTTAAATGGGATTCTTTCTCCACCCAACCACTCAGACGTCCTTCTCTCAATGTCTTGTGCTCACTCAATGTGTCTTCTCACTTAGCCTAGCCTTTCTTTTATAAGCTTGAGTTATGATTGAATCCACAACTCTAATGTCCAAAGTGATTAATAGTTGAGATTAGATGTCACCTCACTTGAGATTGATGATTGAGGTTCATCTAATTTACTATTGCAAAAACCTTTGCATTTCATTAGAATAAACCATTTTTTCTTATAAAAGAAATTAGTTTAATCACTAAAATAATTGCTAAGGTTAAGGGTGTATTAGGAAACTTCCACCCACCTAGACACTTAAGCTTGTGCAAAAGTACCTACTCAAGCTACAAATAACAACACTTTCTCTTAGCCAAGGAGGTACTTTTTGAAGATCCACCTGGAATTGGTTGTCCCTCTGGTCCTGGCATATTGTCATTCTTTGGAGGCCTACTCTCCTTGAATGTGCTCTTAGGAGCCTCCACATGCTCCTGAGCATCCTTCAATGTGTGAACAATTTTGCTTGTCAACTTGTATAAATTGCTCTGTAAAACCCTGATAGCCACTGCAATGTCTGGGCTAGATTTCTCTAGATGAATAAGCATATGACCATTCCTAAACATAACTATATATAGTATATCCTCCGTGATTGATATTGATAACAAGTCCAACCCCTTCACCCCCTCTTTCACTGCACCCTTGGCATCATTACAAAGCTCCACATGTGAATTTGAATCTCTTTTTGTCAGATTGCTAAATAGCTCTCATGCCTTTGTCACATGGTGTGATGCACCACTATCCAGTGTTGAATTTTTGATGTTCTATGTTGTAACAATCACTTCTTACAAAACTTCTTTATGCAACAATATTAGATAAGCAATTGTAGAAAGAACATAAATCAAATGCACAATAGAAGACAACCACAAACTAAATGGACACTGAGAATTTAGGTCCAATGACCAGGGAAAAACCCAACTAGATTTTTCTTCTCTTAGAAATCAATCGTCAATAGAGATACATAGTACAATGAGAGATAAAGAGAATGAGTATGTTCACCCAAATCTGAACAAGTTGTAGCATGAAGATCACTGGTAGCAGCAACAGATGCACACATTCAATCAACCTTCCTTCAACTGAATCAACAATGAAACACTGAATCAACTTTGGCTCACCAAGTTCTACTATTACTCTCCAAGTTTCTCTCTCACGATCTTCTTCAACTCTCTCCAACTCTCTCTCAAGTTCGAATTCTTCTTTAACAATGCACAAGTAGTGAGGGGAGAAAGAATGAAGGCACACACACACACACACATGTAGGAGGAGCAATGAATCCATGCCGTAAAGGAGGAGTAACTCGCATGCCAAGAGGGAGAGTAACATATGCCCATTTAGGAAATGTAACCTATGCCATTAAGAAGGTACACATGCCTTTATAACTTCTGCCATTAAGAAGGAGAGTGTAACATATGCATTAAAGAGTGCGTAAGAGGAATCTTTCATGACACACTTTAATGAGAGCAGAAGAGAGTGTAAGAGGAATCTTTTATGATGAGCTTTTATTGAGTGTAAGAGAGTGTAAGAGGAATATGCCATGCCAATAATGAGAGTGTAAGAGAACATTATTGAGAGCCATGATTGAGTATCTTGAATTTCTTTTTAATAATAATATAGTAGCATCATAAGAATAATAATAATAATATTGATGATTAAGTCGAAATTGAACTATTAGGATTGATTGATGATTAGAAGAGATTTCCCGCAACAATACTTGATTGCCAATTTGATGCAAGGTGATTTACTATTTTTGGAAAGTCATACTTGAGACTTTCTATTTTTAGAAATTCATCCCTGAGCTGCGAAATTTTCAGTACTTCCTCTCAGCTAGGGAGGAATTTCTTTCTGCAACAAAAGATCTCTGCTTTCTTTGCTCATCTTTGTTCATCTCTGCTTTCTCTGCTCATCTTTGTTCATCTCTGCTTTGTATCATTTGGAACAATGATGTCTCACTCTAATGAAGAAGAATCATCACAGGGGAGATTCATCCACTTGGGGGATTACCACTTGCCAACATATGACAAGAATCTCGCACAACCAAGTCTCATCTTTGCTTGGGGGGGGTAACCCACTTGTCAAGGATCTTGCACAACCAAGTCACGTCTCTGCTTGGGGGTTAACCCACTTGTCAAGGATCTTGCACAGCCAAGTCACGTCTCTACTTGGGGGGAATAACCCACTTGTCAAGGTTCTCGCACAACCAAGTCACATCTTTGCTTGGGGGGATAACCCACTTGACAAGGATCTCACACAACTAAGTCTCATCTATGCTTGGGGGATCCACTTATCGACATATGACAAAGATCTCGCACAACCAAGTCTCATCTCTTCTTGGGGGGGTCCACTTGTCAACACATGACAAGGATCTCACACAACCAAGTCTCATCTCTAGTTGGGTGGATAACCCACTTGACAAGGATCTCACACAACCAAGTCTCATCTCTACTTGGGGGAATCTAGTTGTCAACATATGACAATGATCTTGTACAACCAAGTCTCATCTCGGCTTGGGGGGATCCACTTGTAAAGACATGACAAGGATCTCACACAACCAAGGCTTATTATCCATGACCACCCTCTCTAGGAAGGGTCACATCTATTAGTCCAAGCTGCTCTTTGAAAACCAAGAACTTTCCTTTCGGCAAAGGCTTGGTAAGTATGTTAACTATTTGATAATCAGTCACAATATGATGGAGCCTCACTGCTCTTCTTTGCACTGTATCCCAAATATAGTGATATTTGATATCAATGTGCTTGGACTTGTCATGGAACATGAGATTGTTTGCAAGTTGAGTCCCACTCTTATTGTCACAACATATTACTGTCGTATCTAGCACATGCTCAAACAACTCTCCAAAGAGCTTCCTTAGCCATACTGCGTCATAGCTAGCCATGCTAGCAACATTGTACTCGACCTCATTCATGCTAAGAGCTACAGACTTCCGTTTTCTGCTCATCCAAGATATCATGGAAGATCCCAAGCTAAAGCAACATCCAGATGTGCTTTTCTCTATCAACAAAGTTACCAGCCTAATCAGCATCAAAGTACCCATATAGTCTTACATCTCTGACAGTATATTTCAATCCAAGATTGATGGTCCCATGCAGGTATCTCAGTACATGCTTTGGAGCAATCTAGTGTGCATGAGATGTTTTAATCATATATTGGCTTAAGCCTTAGAGTATTGACCACAAAACATATGTCTGGTTTAATGTTCACTAAGAACATCAGTGCCCCAATCAATTGTCGATACTTAGAAGGATTTGCCAAATCAGGACTTGTAGCTTCACCCACAACTTCTTGAAGTTCATCTCCATTGGATTATTCATGGATTTACATTATATCGTGACAAATATTTCTAGCAGCTTGACAACATATTTTCCTTGAGAAAAGAAAATCTTACTAGGTTTTTGCGATACTTCAAGACCTAGAAAGTAGTGCATCAAATGAAGATCTTTTGTTTCAAATTCAGAAGCTAACTCCCTCTTGCACTGGAAGGTAAGAGGTTCTCCACCTGTCAAGAATAAGTCATCAATATATAATAGCATACCTTGGAACGTTTTGAAGTAGAGGTTTGGATCAACATTGCTTCCGGTAAAACCAAGCTTCATCAAGAAGCTATCAATGTGGACATACCAGGTTCTTGGAGCTTGCTTCAAGCCATAAAGGGCTTTGTTCAGTATACACGAGTTTTCCGGTCATGTGCTTCAAATCCTTGTAGTCGCTCCACAAATATTTATTCCTTGAAGAAGCCATGCAGAAAAGTAGTCTTCACGCCCATTTGGTGAAGGGACCATCCTTGGCTAGCAATTAGAGGCACAATAGGTCAGATGGTTGTATAGATCAAGAACTTCAATCCCTCGATCTGCTTCACTTTTATGTCATCATTATCATCATCCCATGAATTCCACAACTTTGGAATTCTTGATGAAACACTTGCTTCCCTTCATGATCGGTGAACCTTTCAATGAAGATTCCATCAAAGAATCTAAAGTATCCCCATCAACAGATGTTTCCTTTTGATAGATATATGATGAACCTTGAACTAGATGACCTTGCCTCTTATGTTTCCAATGAGGTTCCCAAGAGCTATATCCTTGACTTCCATAGATTCCAATCATCTTTCATGCTTCTCTATGATGATGTCCCGAGCTCTTGCTTTCAATGCTTCTATGATGCCTTGATGCATCCTATTTAGTGAATCATGATAGCCATATCTTACAACAGCTCTTGCTTTCAATGCTTCTAAGATGCCTTGATGCATTCTATTTAGTGAATCATGATAGCCATATCTTACAACAGAAGACTTAGGAACTTGAAAAGAACTTAGGTGAGGAAGACTATCTCAATAGTGGAGATCTATTACTTCTTCTTGGATTTCTTCTTTTCAGCTTCCTCCACTTCGTTGGTGATGTGGGCTTCTTCTCTTCCTCTTTTGTTATTGTCCTTCTTGAGCTTAGGACAATCTCTCCTATAGTGCCCATATTCTTGACACCCATAGCATTGTATTTTAGCCATGTTCTTCTTCCTTTTTTGAGGACCAAACTTCCCAAATTTTCCCTTTCTTTTTGTTATTTTAGCATATGCTTGATTTTGCTCTATCGCTCCCACATCAAATTTGGCCTTTAGTCTACTTTCTTCAATCTTACAGCGTGACCATAGATCCTGGAATGGAGTAGCTTCTTTCTTCCCATAAATACTTGAAGTAAAGTTACCCCACTCCTCTGGTAGTGCATTTAATAAACTATAGTCATTTCTCTATTAGACATGACTTCTCCTAGATCTTGTAGTTGATCTCGGATCTTAGATATCCTCATAAAGTATGAGGCTATTCCATCTTCCCTTGACATCTTCATCTTGTAGAGTTCTTGCCTTAATGAGATGACTTCTCCACAAGTTCTTACAGAATACAACTCTACCAATTTGTCATAGATTTATTTTGAAGTTTCGAGTTTAGATCATATGGGATGAGGGATCCTTGGTGGATTCTATGAGAATCCTTTGAGCCCTAACTTCCCCTTTCATATACTTGGCAGGAGCTTGAGCATATTCCTTTCTTGGTTTAGTGATAGAACCTTTGACATGTTCGATAACCTCATTTTCAATGAGATTCAAATCTGTCCTTTTCTTCCCATGTAAGATAGTTTGAAGCCCCAACTAGTTTTTTGCTTTCCTTGCAAAAATACATTTTGACAGATTCAAGTGTGGACATAAATATACTTACTTGATAGGATGCTCCTTCTTCTTGTTGCTTCCTTGATGTTGATGATGATATAGAGGATAGAAAACTTCTCCTTGATGAAGGTAGTATTCTTCAAGAATCATCCTTGATCCCACAGGGAGTGAGATGGCACCACCTTTTGATCTAGCTTCCTTTGGATGAATAGTCTTCAAAACACTTTAACTTGAGTAGATGTAGGGTTTTGGCCCGTTCCCTCTTGATGATGATCTTTGTAGACTTCTTTGATCTAGGGTTATGATGCTTCCTTTAACTTCAAGATGATCTTCGCTTTGATGCCTTCCTTGAGATTTGATCCTTGAGTGTCCCTTTGATAAGATGCCCTTCCTTGACTTAGTCACCTTAGCTCTGATACCATGTAGAGAAATCTAGGGCATAGTAATTAAGTGATTTCTCTTCTATTAGTAATTGCTTGTGAGTGCTTTTTACTTCTTTAGATTAGGATCTTTTATTACTTAGGTTATTAGTGTTCTTCTTCATCAATCAGCTACTAATGCATAAACCATAAGAGACAAGAAACACAGATTATAGGCTATCAACCAAGGCCAAAACCTCTCCCACTTGAGAGGAAAATTTGAACAAATTCTTCTTCTTATAGAGATTTCAATTGACTGATACCAAGACCAAGACCCTTGACCTATCTGCCACTCCAAGACCAACACACAAGATCCTTAATCAACTATAGTCAACCTTCTGCTCCTTCCTCCTTCTCTACTTCTTCAATGTAATGTTCCTAAACATGAAATTAAGTGATAAACAAAGCAAGCAAACAATCCAGCAATCAGAAATGCGAAATACACATCATACACCCATGAAAATGCTGGAAATAGAGAACTGCTGAGCCATTTTATTAAATCTTCAAGGGCAAATACAACAATGAATGGAATGGTGCACCTGGGCTTGTCTCTCAGGACAAGTGTGACAAAACCCGGGTGAGCAAATGTTGATTTGAGGGCTGTCCAACTGCTGCTCTAAAACTAATCTGCGCTGCCCAGAAATTGTGCTTTCAGCTGGAACAAAGAGGCTGGAATCACTGCTTCCCGTGCTCAGAAAGTTATAAAACTCCAGTTCCCGATCCTCAACAAAAACCCACCAAAACCCAAGAAGGGTTTGGCCTAGTTCAGACTTCTGAAATTTGACCCCCAAGGAGCCCGTCCTCTGCTGAAACTGACATATTCGGCCTGCTTGAATGAAGTTGGGAAAGCTCTCCAAAACTCCCTCAAATCACTGGGATGAGACCTCCCTTGAATTTTTCCTTCCCAACTGAGATTCTGGTGTTGTGGCTCTTCCCCTCAAGACACACGTGATGCCTAGACTGGCCCTTTGCGCTGTCCTCTAAGGCTGGGTTTCGAACTGCCTATTTGCTGCACCCACCTGCTCCAAAACTCCTCCCAAGCGCTGACCACCTGATGTCCTTCAACTCTCTCGGTTCCTCCGGCTAGTACTGCCTCAGTGAAGCTCTACCCACAACTGTGTGTTCCCTTCTCTGACTGGCCTAGAAATGCGCATTGCTTGATGGTCGCTGAATGTGCTAGCTGTGAATACTCCCTGGTACTGCCCAAGATGCTATGAAACCGCCTTCCTAGGGTGGCACTCGTAGTCCCCCGAAGGTAAGGTTGAATCTCCGGCTTGAGAGATTCGTGGCTGAACAGCTAGTTGACTCGGCTAAGAAGCTCGAGCAAACAGTCAAGTGATTTTCGATATGCAAGAATGAATGATACCCAAGTGAGGAGCTCCTCCTCCTTATGACTTCGTGGGCCTCCCTTTGCCTCATGTGGGCCCCTCCAACAACCATCCGAATTCCCTCCAAGGCAATTTGAATTGCCCAATACGCTTTCCCACGTGGGTGGCCCCCTTCCACTAGCAAAATAATCTGGCCGTATTTCTCCTAAGTTCATAATTCAAAACTGCTTGGGTCCTTTTCCTTAGCAAAATTTGTACAAAATTGTGGAGAGAAACCTGTTACAAAATCTTTTGGGAAGGGACATGACATTCAACCTTAGCTTTCTTTTGCTTTATACCTTTGGCCTTTTTCCACTTCGGCTGCCTAGGAGGACTGCACTTCTCTTTGGCTTCCACTGCTGCAAGAGAGTTCTCTCCTCGACCTTCACTTCTGCAATAGACTTCTTCTCGTCCTTGTTACAGACTTCTAGCACGTATAGGGTTTTTCTGCCCTTAGAACAGTCCCATAAAGTACCCTAAGAACCTCGCTCTTCTCCTTCTTTACTTCGCAGGCTGGGAGGCTTCTTGTAAAGTTTTGTAGATGTTCTATGCTAAGAGCAATTTTACTTTTCACACAACAATCATACAAGTAGTTAAGCAAAATGCAGATAGAACATATAAGCAGATCTTACAGAAGACAAATCAGAAACATGAAAAATGTGTGTGATCGTTTCGGCGGTCAACAGGATGCTTCAACCAGCAAAGACTTTATTGGTCAGCCAGCCCAGATGTGTCACAACAACCCTCCAACCAGTAGATGAGTCAAACCAAGTCAATTCCTCAAAAGTCAATGTTGTCCTGAAAAGTCAACGCAGGGGCAGCGAGCTAAAAGTCAACGCAGCAGCAAAATGGTCAACTCTTTGACCTCGATTTTTGTGCCAGGTAGTACGGCCTTCAAAAATCGAACTTCCCACAAATTTTCAGCTTGTTTGGACCACGGGTTGACCAAAGTCAACGCTGGTCAAACTTCCAGCAAAACCCTAGCAGCAGAAACCCTAGCTGCAGAAAATTCGTACAGTTTGTCCTCTTCGTCCTTCCCACGTGTGGCTGAATTTGTCCTCCAAGTAGCTCATATTCTCTAAGATGAGAGAGAAGATGTGAGTTGAATTGTGTTCTTATCTCTCCAACTTTTCCTGTATAGATATACATCAATGAGGGTGTGTGACACATCTGTTGGGCATGTGAGCCTACATGACAAAACTGGCTGACCTTGCACATATAATTTATTAAGAATAATAAATTCAAAATATAAGTTCTGCTTATCGGATTAAGACAATTTTTATATGGATTTTACACCTCTCTGAAAGAGGGATCCAATAAAAATATTAGCCTCTTAATCTGATCATCAGAACATGGAGTTTGGACCTAGTTGTCCAAATTTAACACTCCCTCTCAACTAGGGAGAACTCCATCTATTAGTGCAATCAACATCGTGAGTCATCCGGCCGAAACTTGCTTTGCTGGCTTCTTTATTTCAGAACAGAAGTGGGTCAGTCACAAAGACATCATCCCCCAACTGACATAATCAGTCCAGAGGTCCTAGACCTCACAAATCTTGATCCCAGATCAAGTGGTTGGACAATGCCATCCTAGATAGAGAGTACGGCAATCTCTGATGCGTCCATCAGTCTTTGCTAATAGTCTCTAGCTTTTCCACACCTCATTGGCCAAATGAGAGGTACTTCCCATGAGCCCTGAACTCAATGGGTAGGATGCATACGGGGCACAGATAAATGAGTGGCGAACCAGCTCAATAATATCCCCAAAGCCCCCAGAGCTCCCAGAGCTCATCGTCCAACAGGACCCACATCATAGGGTCTTTCCACGACACCAAGACTCTCACGGAAGGTTAGGAACTTGAACTTCCCCAAGGGCTTAGTGAGAATATCCGCGACCTGCTCATCAGTTCCTATATGATCGAGCCTTACGGCGCCTCGCTGTACCATATCCCGGATAAAGTGGTACCTGATATCAATATGCTTGGATCGGTCGTGGAACACAGGATTCTCAGTCATACGAATCCCACTCTAATCATCACAGAGTATCACAGTGGTATTGAGAATGTCTCATACCATTCTCCACTGACCCGAAGTCAGTCTCAGAGTGCGTACCACTAGTCCCAAATCAGTAACATTGATCCCAGATCAATGGAGGTCATCCTAGCATAGGGAGTACGGTAGATACAGCGACGCGTCCATCGATAGTACTACTATGGTCCCTATCCTCATTTCCCTCCTCATTGATAAGATGAGAGGTACTTCCCATGAGTCCCAGACTGCATGGGTAGGATGCCTCGACAGGAGAACTAATCAATCCTGTCCTCACAAGAGAACACATCAATCCTGCCCCAATCGCCATGGAGAACACATCAATCCAGGCCTCACAGGAGAACTAATCATCCTGCAACACAGGAGAGCGAATCATCCTGTTCCACAAGAGAGCGAATCATCTTGTCCCACAAGAGAGCGAATCATCTTGTTCCACAAGAGAGCGAATCATCTTGTCCCACAAGAGAGCGAATCATCTTGTTCCAGTGCGCACCACCAGGGGAAGGTGAGTCACCCTGTGGTCGTATGTTGTTCTAGTAATAACTGCAAGCCCCTCAGAGCTCCCAGAGCTCAATGTATGCAACATGCAAGACCCTTTTACAAAGGTCTCTCAACGACTCCAAG
>APFE030006201.1:257674-290129 GCA_000404065.3 Pinus taeda
AAGTCTTTGAACTCATTTGACTCATATTCAGTGCCATTGTCAGTCCTCAAAATCTTGATCTTCTTTCCGGTCATATTTTCCACCAAGGCTTTGAAGGTACGGAACCACATGAAAGCCTCATCCTTCTTCTTCAAGAAGTATGTCCAGGTTTTGCGAGAGAAGTCATCAGTAAATGTCATATAGTAAGAACATCCCCCAGGGATGTTACAGGCAACATACCGGAAAGATCAGAATGGACCAGTTGCAATATCTCAGATGTCTTTGTGACACTTGAGGGGAAAGGTCCCCTTGTATGTTTTCCTTCAGCACAACCCTTGCATACACCTTCATGATTATTTCCAAAATCAGGCATCTCTGTCACCACCTTCCTTTGTCCTTCGAACCACTAGAGTTCCTCTTTCGGGAATGAGCAACATAGGCAGCATTTCTTTCATTATCAAATTCCATCATCCTTGTTTCTTCTTGCATACATCTAGACAGAAGCTCATCAAAGTTAGGGATGGTATTATTGTTGAGAATGGTAGTTGTGAATACTTGCCATTCATATGGAAGTCCTCCAAGTGCAGTGAGAACCATCTCACGATCAGCTATTGTCTCCCCAATAGCTAGCAGATTGTTCCTGGTTTCGGTCAACTTCATAAAGAAAGTTTGAATAGACTCGTCTCGGCCTTTCTTCATATTCTTCAACTTGTTCTTGAGGAATAGCACTTGGTTCACATTGTTTACTCGGAACATAAGTATCAGTTTGTCATACATCTCCTTGGATGTGCCTAGTTCAGATATGTAGGCAACCAAATTCTTATTTATGGATTCCCTGATCAGCAGCTTTGCTCTGATTTCTTCCTTCTTGTACTTGGTTCTAATAGTAGCAGAGGCACTTGATGGAGGTTCTTGTATCTTCCCTGTCACATGATCCAGGAGATCATGATCTTCTAATTTGAGATCTAATAACATCTTCCAGGCATGGAAGTCATCACTTCCAGTGAGCTTGTCTTCTCCTTGAATTCAAGTCTAGTCAGCTTGTCATTCTCCCTGGAACCCATTTCCTTCGATGATGATTGCTATAGATAGAGTTTGTCTTCACCTCAGCTCTGATACCATGTAAAGTTTTGTAGATGTTCTATGCTAAGAGCAATTTTACTTTTCACACAGCAATCATACAAGTAGTTAAGCAAAATGCAGATAGAACATATAAGCAGATCTTACAGAAGACAAATCAGAAACATGAAAAATGTGTGATCGTTTCGGCGGTCAACAGGATGCTTCAACCAGCAAAGACTTTATTGGTCAGCCAGCCCAGATGTGTCACAACAACCCTCCAACCAGTAGATGAGTCAAACCAAGTCAATTCCTCAAAAGTCAACGTTGTCCTGAAAAGTCAACGCAGGGGCAGCGAGCTAAAAGTCAACGCAGCAGCAAAATGGTCAACTCTTTGACCTCGATTTTTGTGCCAGGTAGTATGGCCTTCAAAAATCGAACTTCCCACAAATTTTCAGCTTGTTTGGACCACGGGTTGACCAAAGTCAACGCTGGTCAAACTTCCAGCAAAACCCTAGCAGCAGAAACCCTAGCTGCAGAAAATCCGTACAGTTTGTCCTCTTCGTCCTTCCCACGTGTCGCTGAATTTGTCCTCCAAGTAGCTCGTATTCTCTAAGATGAGAGAGAAGATGTGAGTTGAATTGTGTTCTTATCTCTCCAACTTTTCCTGTATATATATACATCAATGAGGGTGTGTGACACATCTGTTGGGCATGTGAGCCTACATGACAAAACTGGCTGACCTTGCACATATAATTTATTAAGAATAATAAATTCAAAATATAAGTTCTGCTTATCGGATTAAGACAATTTTTATCTGGATTTTACACCTCTCTGAAAGAGGGATCCAATAAAAATATTAGCCTCTTAATCTGATCATCAGAACATGGAGTTTGGACCTAGTTGTCCAAATTTAACACTTCTCCTTTTATCCTTTTTGCACTTCTATTTCAGATCATTGTTCCACCGAATTGCAGAAGATAAGATGCCCGGAATTCTGTTTCAAAGATGAAACCCGAGCTGCCTATAAATAGTAGTTTGCCTCTGTAAATTATCCGACATGAGAGAGCTGAGCCGACATGTCTCTGAGTAGGTTATTTACTCCATTTTGTAGCCGACTTGAAGGAGCTGTTTTGTGCTTGGTCTTGGAGGGCTTACATACTGATTTAATGACTCGTACAAAATGTAACATACCCAAGAAGGGCTCTTCATACATGGCTTTGACTCAATTTGACTTTATGACCAATCCTAAGGACTCACAATGGGAGTCATACTAAAAATAAAATTCCTTGCTCATGAAACCCATGAGATAAGCATTACAATATTAATTTAATCTATTTTTTTTCTTCTTTACATCAATTACATAAAATCACAATAACACGTCATTATGAGGACCGAACCTAGTTACATTTTTCAACAAAACATCCTATAATCTCATACCATGAGACCTTCTTGGCACACTTGAAGGATCTGTGGACTGGTCCTCCTGACCTGAATCTGAAGGTTGAATCCCTCAGCTCTGATCAACCTTCGGAGCTTCCCACTCATTGTTTTTTGTCACTATCCCGCTGTGTGCCATTTCTTGAATAGTCTGGCCCTTTAGCCTATACAAGTTGCCCTCTTTAACTCTAATGACATGGCCATTGTTAGAACTAGATCCAATGGATCTGATCAGTGCCTATCCATCTTAGAAGTTTAGAACACTACAACGAATGCCTCCTTTATCATAGAGACTGAGAGAAAACTTCTCCCGAGTTCTAGCGCCCATAGAAGGTCCTTCACTTTCAACACGCCTCTTGACTCAAGCCGGAGTATCACTATCCCAACTCCCTTCACTACATGTTTGGTATCAACATCAAGCTCCATGTGTATCTCTGAGTCCCACTCTGTCAGGTTGTCAAATAGCTCCCATGCTCCTGTCATATAACATGTGGGTCTACTATCCAATAGCCATGCACCAGATGGTATGGTGCTCGAAAAAAGATAAGAAATAAGTGTGAATTCCATCTCAAATTTCCTGGCAAACTCTTCCACTTGAGCTTTTGCCGACACAACTACAGCTAACTGCATACCTTTTTCACCCTTCTTCCTCTGTGGACACCGTGATGCTTACTGTCCTGTATTATGACATGCAAAACACTTGATCTTAGTCAAGTCCTTCTTCGGTTGTAAGGCTGACTCCTCACTCTTGCTTGAACCTTTTCCTTTGCTTTTCATTTCATGACTGGCAAGAGCAAGACTCTCATCATCACCATTGTGCTAGCCTCCTGATAGAGATTTTTCTCGAATCTCTTCTTGGATGAAATCACCCCACAGTTTGTCCCAATCAAGAAGGTTCTCTCACGCGACAATGTCCTTGATGAAAAGATCCCATGGCTTGGTGAAGCCATCCAGGGCTGTCCTTACCATATCTCCATCTGTCATGGCCTCCCCAACTGTAGCTAACTCATCACGAACCTGTGTGATCTTGGTGAGAGAAAAGGTCACTGTATCTGATTTGGTCATCTTGGTGATCCTGAGCTTTTCTCTCAACCTTTGCATTAGATTAGATTAAACTCACTGGTTCCTTATCATAGGCTTCAAATCGGCTGGTATTCATTCTTATCTCATTAATTATTGGTTTGCTTTCATGCAAGTTGCTTTTGATTGCTACAATTAATACTGTGATTTTCTGTTGTTGTTCCTCATATTTAATATTGTTTTGCTCTACTCCTAAATAAACTCGTAATCCGTTTGCTTCTTATGAGTTGTGATTGAAAGCATTGTTTGTTTTCTTTTTTTCATTCATATTTGTATTTGATGTATAGCAAGGCTTTTCCTATGTTGTAAATAAACAAGCATTACTAATCGTAACTGCAATTTACATATCTTGAGAAACATTCTGAAGTTCAATAATGCAAATTTCTTCAACAAACACTCACTGCTATTGCAAATGTGAATTGATTCACTACGTGTCACATTGCAAGTGCACTGCAGTATTTTCCATTTCTCACATCTATGGATCTTCAGCATGAGCAATTATTGTCTACAAGGCAGTACACTAATGCAAATTTTCTGGGATAAGTATGCATTTTTATTGTAGGAAAATTGGATCAGAGACAACTTTTCAGTATATAGGTGTGTTACAGTGTTGGTCATTTAAACATTTCTCTAAGACAGCCAGAGTGCTTTCTTGTGCAAAAGTCAAACACAAGTATTTTTTTGATAGAAGTTCAATTGACTCTTAAATCTATGGGTATGCAATTATTAGTAGCCATAATTGACTCCGACTTTGAGCCTGTTCAGTTATGTTCAGCGTTGCAACCTTTGCAGAGGATTTGTACTTAGAGCTGACCAATGACCAGTACCACTGAATTTGTATATATATTTGATAAACTATAAAAATATTTATATATTCCAATGCTTTTGCATGATTTAAGATGCCATATGCATATTGGAAATATGATATATCTAGTTTATAGTCTACTTATAACTTGTAAGAACTATAAAAGCTAAATGTATGTGTTTATAAAATGGTCTTCACTAGGAGTAGAAAGAGCGTTTCTTTTACACTTGTTGCTTGTATAGCATGTTGTTTTGACTTTCCTCGGAATGGGCTTTTTCAGATTTTAGTGCTGTTAGAAATGTACAGTAAAAATTTAAACCTTTTTTTTCCATGGTGCAGCTTCTTGAACACTACAGTGGGATTTGGCATCAGAGTAGGATAAGGAAATTTTTGACATCAGATGATTGGGCAGATTCTGAGAGTAAAGGGAGACCATGGGTTGGACTTCTTTCATTACTTAGAAAATATCCAGAGCACTTTGTCATCAATACAAGGTCTAAAGGAAGAGTAACTCAAGAGTTTGTATCATTGGTTTCTCTCCTTTCATAATCGGGAAAATTCTGCAGCATTGCAAGCCAAGAGCACCAGTTGTAGTTTATATGTGTTTTTGTTTGTGACAAGTAATGGATTACAAAAAACAAATGTATAGTCTACTGTAACTTTTTAATGTGAGTTTACATGCTAATTGTATGTTGTTTATTTTTAACATTGGAAAAGGAGATTATATTATATTTACAGAAAATATTTACAATACAAACTAAATAGGCCTGAGATCTCAAGAAGCCAGCATAGTGGACATGCTTTGCGATATTCTGGTTTCTCCATCAGAACTTTATGGAAAGTCATCTGACATGCTTCAATAGTAAAAAATAGGATGCAAATTCTTATTGTTGCCAAACCAAAAACAAGTATTATCAGCAAAGGCTAAATAGATGTTCATTTATCATTTATGTGACCACTGACACAAGAATTTTTTTCACTGTCTCCACTGCTCTAACCTCATGTAAGTTGTTTCTAACAGTGCCTTTAAACAATTTATCCATTGTCTCCACTTACATTTCCTCCATCATCATTTTCTCCATCTGCAGCCTATTCTTCATGAATTTCCCTTTTTGAGGTACTTGTTGGTCTCTTCGAACTGGTTTTTCCAAGCATTTCACCTTGTTTTTCCAGAGTTCTTGAGTCTGCAGTCAGAGCTTTGCTCTTGCAATGTACACTGGCTTTTCAGTTTCAACCAAACTCAATTTTAATTGGGAACTCTTTTTGAATTTCATGCATTCTGGTAATCACCTCCATTCTGAAGCTTGCCAGAGTATTTTGCATGCCCATATTTAGTTCTGCTACAGCATTAAATTTATTCTAGCTTTCACTACTTGCCTTAGGATCTTGAGTGAAGGCAATTTCTTCCTTCACGTAATTTTTGTTTTCTTCCTTTTGCTCAGTTTTCCCAGATTATTCATCCCCTAATTATCATCTGGATGGATCAATGATCTGCATTTTACAGTATCACTAATACTTTATTCCACAGAATCCGCTTCCTGTATATGATGCTCATTTTCCCATATTTCTCTAATTATTATCTGGCTAAATCACTTATTCTGATTTTTATAGTATCATTAAAGCTCTTCTCCACCTTATCACACACTGCCTTTTCAATCTCCCCTGTAGTAGCTGCCTAAGGTTCCACCTTCGTTATATGGTGTATGCCTTTTCTTTTGATGTGGTCTAGCAAAAGGTATTCTAGGCTTAAGAAAGTTTATCCTCTCTCCCTTGCATTGCAGGTTGTGAGCAAATCAGGGCAAAATGAGTGGAGTAGAGAGAGACGAAAGGTAGTGCATTAGAGGCAAAACATTGATAGATAAATGATCTAACAACTAGATGGGGATGCAGGTTACAGATTGTGAATTTGATAGGTATTGAAGGTCTCTTCCCCAGTTATCACATCTATATGTATGTTATGAATCTATCTCTTCAGGTGATTTTTCCAGTGTTATCAGACTTGACCAAGGCAGATTGGTGTTTGGGCAACACTAGCCCCACTCGACTTTGACTTGATGGATTCAGCTGTAGTTATCCTAGTGACTTGATCAAGGGAAAGGTGTCAGCCAGCCAACAGGAGTCAAGCTTGGAAAAAATATGAATCCCTAACCTACCTAAACCTTAATTCTTTCTTACAAATAGACCCCCTCATCTTGCTTTCCTTAATTGAATTCTCTTTTAGATTGTTTGGAGCTGAAAAATACCTTGCCTGGTAGTCTGTTGTAACAGATTTGTCACTGACTTGGAGCCAATTTCAGAGGGGTTTGGATTGTTGTGGTAATTTAGAACCTTGAGATTTATGTATTATGTCCCAGTCTATCAATTACTTTTCAGAACTTTAAATCTGGATGTGATTTTCTTATTTGTACCCTTATGTGCAACATAAGTTGGGAAACTTGAATATTTGGTGTCTAAATGTTTGTATTTAAATTTTACCCTATGTGCATGAAGCATCCTAGGAGCATTTCATGTGTAATATATATTTCAACATATGATAATGCATATGTATTCAAAGAAGGTGCAGCATGCAAAATTAACTGCATAAAATACGTAAGATTTTTGTGCTACTTGCAGGCAAACACTACATTGTTAATAAGATAGAAATGTCATCCACAGTAGATTAATCATTCGAGGATCAAGTGTTTGGTATATAGATAATAACAACCATCTAGCAGTAACAAAATTGTGAGAAAATTGAGTATTGACGATGAAAATAGATCTTCAATTTTTTATTAATCTAACCTAAAATAAACTACAAAATATTATATCGCACATACGGATCACTAAAAACAACTTAGTGCTGAAAACAAGCATTATATTTTGATTGCTTATCAGCATGTGCCCCATTTATCTGTTCTGTTCGAGTTAGCAATGTGCACACATTTTACTTTTGGTGATTGAAGGGATTCCCCAATTCTACTCTTTAACATACATTATGATTTCTCCTGGTTCCTGTGTGATATTATCTGTTATTGTCCAGTTCGGAGCATGACATAGGAGTTTTCCTTTGACTTCCGAGTAATGAAAAGTATACAGATTGTTAATTAGTGAAGGAATTTTATTGTCAAAGACCAGAAAGTGTCATCTGGCTAATGTACAAGTAGACACCCCCATGTGAAATATTAATATCCTGCATTAGGCAATGTTATATGCTATTTGTGCAACTATTTATGGACTTAAGCAAATGATATATTGAGTTTTGGGATCTTCTAGCTACAGGAGAGGAAAACTCAAGTACAAATTATAGAATTAGAATTTCCAATAGCTTCCGTTGTGCTGCATTACCAAGCTAGCAACTACGACTTGAAAAATCAACATTAAATATCACTAGCTCTCCAAGCAACACCCATTCTGCATTGTACAATCAATCTCCCCAACAATGGAGAGCTTAGTGAGTGACCCATTCTGGTTCAAGAGCATGTTGTCACTTCACTCCACTTTGTGTAACACTTCGAGAGTGTGAGAGGGGGTGTGCTCCCATATCTCATAATTTGTTTATTTTTCCAAGTCAACTTTGAGTTGAAGCCCAAACCTCGAGTCCACTGATTTAAAGGCCTCATATAGTCCAAATTTGATTGGATTTTTCAATTCATCCTTGGATGCCACGCCAACCTTGGTTATATGTGACCACTTATCCCTAACCTTTGGACACGAGATGTGATCCCCCATTAGGGTTCTCACTATCTCATTATTTTAGATGGGCTTATTATCTCATTATTTTAGATTGCCTCCTAGTCCTTTGTAATAAAGACCTCAATATTCTTGTCACTATGAGTATGAGTTTCATTTTCCCCACATGCTCCACATCAATGCCTTCTCTCTTTGAATTAATGTAGATGTTAGCTAGTTAGTTTGCCATCTTCCTAGTTGATCTCTTTTTATGTGGCAAAATATAAGGTTTCAAAAGTTGCCAAAGAGTGCATGACTTCTTTCAGTTTGGCTATTATTCGCCGGTTGGTAGATTTTTTTTGTTTTGTATCCCTCTTCTAAGCGACCACCTGTCAAGTGTATAATCTTTCTCCCACTTTTAGTCCTCTCAAAGCTCCTATTATTTTCTCTTAGTGTTTGTAAACTTTTCAAATTGCTGAGAAGAAGGTGCATACTTCACCTATTCTCTCTAAAGACACCTCCACATTGAGTTAAGTTTGAATTCCCTTTAGACACACCATACAAATAAAGTTTAATAAGTGGGTGTAGAGTTGGAGATCACTTTTTGTATTTTCTGTAAGAAGTGGCACTTTTAGTTCTTTAGTTATGGTTATCTTTGATATGTCAGACTTCCATATTTTGAAGGCTTATAGGTCCTTACGATAATTTCAGTACTATCTTCATTCCTAGAAAGATATAAACACTTTTTGGAAACTTCTCTTTAACTTTATATTAGAGTTTCTCTTTTGCTTTGGATTTATTTCCGAATATTTGATCATTTTGTTCAATCCAGTTGTTTTCCTATATTGAAACATAGTTTAAGCTTCCAAATATTGTTGAGCACCAATGTATTAAATTGATTAATAGCGCTATTTTTGAATTGTTGATGAAAGGATGTGGAAAACAATATTATTCTATGCTACTGCATAGAAATGGAATAGGCTTACAGCTAATGACCAAAGTTTGGACAAATGCCTTGTATCTCTTTCTTCTTTTCCCTAATCAACTCACATTGATGGGTCATTGACCCCCTTCTCCCAAAATTCAATCTTATCTTCAATAAAGGCTACAACACTTGGTCAAAGAGATTCTTTCCACTCTTGGCCCCATATTTTATCCCTTTCACTATTTATAACAATTGGCCCAGAGTTTGTATCCTTTTTTGGATTTGTAATATTCCTAGTCGGAAATTCCAAGTGATAATAACAAATAATAAAACTAACACACCAACATAATGATAAATTGTACCAAGAGCTGAGCCATTTTATTAACTGAGAAAACAAGGTAAACATAAATGAATTAGAGGAACCTGGGCTTGCTACAAGAAGTTAGTCAAGTCCCAGGTTAAAGTGGAGTTGCTCAAGTGCTAGAAACTGCTCTCCCCAAGTCTCTGTGCTGACCCATTAAATTCTATTACTGCTAGTTGGAATGGTATTGGTGTTCCGGCCCTATAAATTGCTTAGAAAATTTCAAGAAATTAACTGGAGCCTCCTCACAAGGAACCCAGAATAACCCAGGAAAATCTCACGGACCCAAGTGGTTGAAATGGTCCCAGAGTGAATCGCGACCTTCGATGTTGACTAGAACACTATTTCTGCCAAAAATACAACCCAGAAAATTCTACGAAATTAACCCCTTACTCCTCTCACCAAACCCACAAAAACCTAGAAAGGGTTTGGGTTGAATCCACCAATACTTAGTGACCTCCAACAAGTACAAATCGCCAAATTTGGCTAGCAAATGCCCCACATTTTGATATTACGGAATTATTCCCAAATCTACCATTGGCTAAATTCTCCCTTGAGGTTTACGTCCAATCTCCGACCCTTATCTCTCCATAATTCCTCTCCCTTCTTCCCTTGTGCAAGCTAAGCCATAAACCCCTACGCACTTCTGAATGAAGATAATTTCGTCCCACAGATTTGTTGCTCTTTATCCCTGCAAAATCACCACAAAATTCCTGTCTCCAACTAGGAAAATCATCCTTCCATCTTGTATGCTAGACCACAATGAATAACTCGAATTGCCTCTACGCTCGGAAAATACATAGAGCTGGAAATGTTGTTGTCAATGAAGCTCTATGAAAGCCCAACAATGGACTCTCTGAATTCCCAACTAGGGAGACACTCGAAGTCTTCAGAAGATGGGGTGGAATCTCGTCTAGAATTCTTGTGCTAAACAACACTCTACTCTTGCGCTAAACAACTCTAAGAGAAGATGAAGTGTTAAGTGAACTAGTCAAAAGATGATCCATAAAATGAGTCCCTCTTATATTTTCTCTCCATCCTTCTAGACCCCTTTTAATATTATTTTATTGGTGGGGGGCATTTTCCACTTAGTTACTTTTTCCACAATTTTAATAAAATAATAATTTGCCACCAATTTGCAATAAAATAGTACTTGCGACCTTGCTCCAAAATACTAGTTGCCCCATTTCAATTAATATTTTACCAAAATTGGGCAAAATTCCCATGCTCACAAAATTGGGGATATTACAGTGCTCGCCAAAAATTGCTTGTCCTCAAGCAATGCCCGAACAAACACTGCAAATGGCTACTCAAATGATACCAGGGTCCCAAATGTGCCACTCAGACATCCCTATCCCCAACATTATCTTGTCATGAAGGAGTTCCTCGATACCAAGGTCCCAAGCCATCCAGGTCAACGTGAAGCACCCCTTGCTCCACTCACTGTCCAACCTGGTAAAGGCACTTGAAGCCCTATGCATACTGTCAGTAAGTAGAGCATCATGATAATATAAAGTCTCGATCAACTGATCGTGCAACTTCTCTATTAAGTCATCCATTTCATGCACTCCAAGGGTGGACTACTGAAGATACAATCCAACCCCGATGGGGATGAATCCTTGTCCACATGAGCTTCCCCTGATCTCCTCTTGATGATCATCCCTCCATGCTGGTGATATCCCCCACGCCAACAATGAATCACTAAAATCTAATGGAAGATCAGAATGATCACCCCCTGTCGAAACCAGCTCATCCTTAAGGGTACTTGAATTTTCAAGTACTGTGACACCAAGGTCCCATGCCCATTACAGGAAGAAACTGTCCCACTGACCCTACAACACTCTATTCATGACTCACTGCCCAACATGCTCGTACCAAAGTCTCCTGTCTGTAACTCTCGACCATAATATATGTGATGATCAAGGTTTGCCCAACCTACCCAAGCGACTCAACAATGCTAGAGCCTATCACTCCATGGCTAGCCCTAATCTTGAGCAACAACCTACCTCACCATATAATGAAGACCTCAGTGATCCCCCATGTGTCAGCCTGAGAATGAACCAGATCACCTGCTATCTTGACCATATCCACTAAGAAATGGAGTGTCCCACCAATCAACTAGATCCCCAGATCCCATAGACATACTAGAGGTCCACAACTCCCAATCCTCATTGCCTGTTGCAGTGACATGCAACTAGCTTCTGGGACTCCTATGTGCCTCGTCTCTGACCCCTGTATGTATCCAATAGATGGGCACCAAGCATCAAGAATCTGTCCTGCGTATGATAAACTGCTTTGCTCCTGCCATACCACACAACGAAATTTTCTTTCCCAACTGTTGATGATGTACCTGGATACTACATGGAGCATAGGCATCCTCTTGCCAATGAGGACTACCATACCCTATACCTCAGGCTCACATAACACCTCGAGTTGTCTTGCCGATAGTGCACCTTGCAACCCACTCACAATCACCTCCCTAAGCTTGCACCCTTCAGTTCATGCCCTGACCAAATGCCACCACCGAGAAGTCTCTCCCTAGATACTCTGTGTCCCAACTAACTGTCTCGAGCAAGCCTCTCGTGTCTTGTTGCTTGTGATGAAGGTATCAAGGGACAACATCCAACTCCTTTGTGCCTGCAAATAATGTAGAAGTGAGAGGCGCATGAGTCCCCATGGATATCATCAAATTATGCTCATCTGCGTCCTCATCGATCCTGAGTGAACTATACCCAATGACATGTTTGTTATCTCCATCAAGCGGTCTCCCTAGTGGTAATGCTCCAAAAACCCAATGGGAAGCATCACACATCACTACATACAACCAAGCATCCTTGCGCTCCCCTGCATAAGACATGTATCTATGTGCCCCTTGGCACACGAGTGCACCTAGTTACACACCTCTATGCATTGTTGGACACCACTACTAGCCACCATATCATCCCAAATCATTTGGTATCCCTCTTGTGACAAAGTAGTTGTCACTCCATACGAAACCTGGAGGTGGTGTGAATCACTCCTCCTACTCCACAGTGCAAGCCCTAACAACACGACACTCCGCCATGCACCTATGTGCCCCTCTGCATCACGTTGGACTCTGTGACACGACTTTGTGCACCATTGAACACTTACACCAACTGTTGCACCACACTACATCCTTGACCATCCCACATGCATCTGTGCATCCACTACTCTACTAGTGAATCCACTAATGCTAATGGAAATGGTACTATTGTGCCTAGCCTTAATAGCTCCTGTGTCCAATATGCCAAATAAAGAGCCCTGTCTCCATACAATGCCCTGTCTGATGGCCTGCTGATGGCACCTCCTCCGACCAACCCCTGCTAGAGTATGTTGATCATCCTACAATCCCATGTACACCCAACATCCCAAGGCAATCTGCAGTCTGCGTGCCCCCCTGTCAATCCAACCCGACACTAGTGTTGATGGAGAGATGAAAGTGTGTAGGCGCTTAGTCACCGGATCCATCAGGCTGCCAATATCGTCACTAACCAAGCCCATGTTGTGACGGGGAATCCCACCTGGATCCCAACAACAATCGGGCCCTTGCACTGCTCTAGTAATCCATGGGCTTTGCTTAAATGCGGTCATGGATGCACCCTACTGCCTAACCTGTTCCATCAGGTACCAACTCAATACCTCTCGCCATCCAATATCAAAGGAGGGATCAAATGTACAATCTCTTTTGTACATGACAAACCCTCCATGCTGACGATGTGCCATACTCAACTCAAACTATTGGCCTCCGCTAACCCAGTCATTCCCTATGATCTGTCTCGACAACCCTGCCTCTCTCAATCCAATGCATAAGGGTGGGATAATAATGTTGTGGACCTCGTCAATGTGCCTTTGACGTGTACTGTGATGAAATCCAAAGGTGTGCTCTTCATGTTGCCCCTCGTCAATGTCTAGCCCCAAGAACAACTGCACATCCTCCTCCATCACGGCGTCAACTTGAGCCTCAAATTGCTCCTCCACCGAAAACCCATCATATAAAAACATCCTCACCGATCAACAATGGGTGAGTGTCGTCTAACAATTCTGTCATAGATTTGGATGCCTCTCTACCTATCAACTCCTCATCAATGGTGGAGATGTCTCCCAACACCTCATCAACCTATGGTGTGTTGTTATGACCTAAAAACTTGGTCACAATGTTGGGTACCTCATCAATTGTCGACATCTCAGCAATGAGTGTATGTTCAACTGTCTCCTTGCCAACCATGGCCCCTTCAACTACCTTTTCATCTCCTTCCTTGATCGTCCTCATCATCCCTGCATAGTTCCATTGAATTCCCACTGATTTGTGCATGTCTCTTAGTTCACCGAACTCCCAAAAGGAGAGGGATGCTTGAATGTCATGTCCCAATGGTTGGCGTGCCCTCCAATTTGTTGCCAAGAACTCCACATTAGTTGCAATCACGTCTTTGCATTATCCGTAATTTTGGGCACAATGGATTTGTTGTATAATTGAGAATGGTCATGATTCTCAATTGTGGTATGAATCAACTGATCCCCCGCGTCAATCATCATTTGGTGCATCCTAATCACCTCATTCAAAGTTACTGCCATGTTTGATTTTAACATTTCTTTGGATCCCATGATTTCTTAGCTTTTTTTTCTAGTCTTGTCATCACTTGGCTTAAGGTCCACAGCTGGCCAAGATCATGGCCTTGATACCACTGTAATATTCCTGGTGGGAAATATTAAGTGATAACATAAAATAAATCATAAACATGTAGCAATAAAACTAACACACCAACATAATGAAAAATTGCACAAGAAACTGTACCAAGAAGTGAGCCATTTTATTAGCTGAGAAAACAGGGAACATATAAATGAAGAAGAGGAACTTGGCCTTGCTACAACAAGCTAGTCAAGTCTTAGGTGAAAGTGGAGTTGCCTAAGTGTTGGAAACTACTCTCCCCAAGTCTTTGTGCTGACCGAGTAAATTCTGGTACTGTTGGCTAGAATGGAATTGGTGTTTTAACCCTCTAAACTACTCAGAAAATTCTAGGAAATTAACTAGAGCCTCCTCATAAGGAACCCAAAATAACCCAAAAGAATCTCACGGAACCAAGTGGTGGAAGTGGTCCCAGAGTGAACCACACCCTTCTCTAATAATTTCTATTGTTTGTTGCTGACTAGAACACTGATTTCTATCAGAAAAACTGCCCAGAAAATTCTACAAAATTAACCTCGGACTCCTCTCACCAAACCCACAAAAACCCAGAAAGGGTTTGGGTTGAATCCAACGACCCTCGGTGACCCCAAACAAGTGCAAATCACCAAATCTGGCCAGAAAACGCCCTCACAGTTTGATATTACATAATTATGCCCAAATCTACCACTGGCTAAATTCTCCCTTGAGGTTTTACCTCCAATCTCCAACCCTATCTCTCCATAATTCCTCTTCCTTCTTCCCTTGCGCAGGCTAAGCCAAAAACCCCTACACACTTCCAAATGAAGAGAATTTCGACCAACAAATTTGTTGCTCTCTATCCCTGCAAAATCACCACAAAACTCCCGACGCCAACTAGGAAAATCCCCCTGGAAATAATCCAGACTCCAACTCGTTGTATGCTGGACCACAATGTATAACTTGAATTGCTTCTACATCTGGAAAATACACAAAGTTGAAAACATTGTTGTCAATGAAGCTCTGTGAAAGCCCAACAATGGACTCTATGAATTCCCAACTAGGGAGGCACTCGAAGTCCTCCGAAGATGGGGTGGAATTCTACTTGGAATTCCTATGCTAAACAACACTTCACCCTTGTGCTAAACAACTCCAAAAGAAGATGAAGTGTTAAGTGTAATAGTCAAAAGATGGTCCACAAAACGAGTCCCTCCTTTTATATTTTCTCTCCATCCTTCTAGACCCATTTTAATATTATTTTATTGGTGGGGGCCATTTTCCACTTAGTTACTTTTTCCACCATTTTAATAAAATAATAATTTTCTGCCAATTTGCAATAAAAAAAGTACTTGCCACCTTTCTCCAAAATACTAGTTCCCCCCTATTAATTAATATTTTACCAAAATTGGGCAAAATTATCATGCTCACAAAATTGGGGATATTACAATATTATGAACTTGCTTGAAATGGTGACTTAAATTAAAAGATGTTTGTCTTTGTTGGTTGATAATACGTATTTGTGTTGAAGAATGTTCCAAAGTCTATCCCTATCAACCATTTTGGCAGCCCTTGGCTTTAGGATTTATATTTTCCATGATTTTTCTATGATCTTAGGTAGTCATATCTTTTTGGTGGAGACTTCCATATAATCCCTTATCATGATCAATCCCTCTAATGAAGGATTACTTCAAAGTAGTTCATGGGAGGTTGTGTTGTAGCATCTACAACCACCCTCCAAAATTTTCCCTATGATTCGATTTTGGAGCCTTCCTTCCTATCCACAGGAGCTTATCTTGCACCGATTCAGGTATTCATGCTTTTATTGAGCCTTATCTTTCCATTTGTGCTTGTGTTTGCTTGTTTCCACACTTAAATGGTCTTTCTAACTCTCAAGCTAATCTCCTAACTTGGTCTTACAAAAGTTCTAGGCTTGACTCTAGAAACTGTGCAATCCTTGAGGGCAACCAACCTTGATGATTGGAATTGCTTAATTCAGACTAATAGTCAACCTTGAGCTCATAAACTACGCAGTCACGAAAGGCAACCGAACATTGAGCACAGAAACTGCGCACTCCCTCACTGAGCTCAGAAACTGTGTAATGCACTAAGTCGGAAAGTTGCCCAGTTCCTCCGAATTGTGCAATCTTTCCCGGAAACATGCATCGCAAGTTTCCCTAGAAAAACAAAAAAGAAAAAAAAGACTAGAAAGCAAAAAACATCCCTAAAAAATAGGGATTCATTATTAGTATCCCGAAGTAGGCACATTCACTATTTTTAGAAACTTTTGCGAAGTGTCATTTTTTCCTTGATTTTAGGCATGCGCGTCATAAACCCTAATTCATTCAAATCTATTTAATCGATGCATCTAGTGCTCATTTTAATATTCAATCTTGGAGCTATAGCATTCCCAAGGAGATCAAGGAACCTTTGGTGCAGTCGTCATCGCTTTTCGTGGTGAGTTTCACTTTTATCATCTTTTGCTATTTTTTTTTGTCGCTATTTGTCGTTTCGCTTGTGTGAATGTTGTCTTTCTTATTTCCGTTCATGGTTGCTGGCCTTTCAACTTATTTTAGCTTGTAGAAGTGTTGTCATTTTCCTTTCACTAGTGTCACATCGAATTTCTTGTGTTTGAACCGATGGTCATCGTTGCAATGACAATTCTCACATACTTGATTTTCCTTCTGTTTGTTTAGTTTCTGCACTTGATCTACATTGATTCCTTCATACTTAGTCGAATCTGCACCCAAGCTCACATCATCACTTAGTTCTGCTCATTTTCCACACTTCCACTGGGCAGATCTGTATTTTCCTTGGCTAGGCTTTTCCTTGCCCAACTGGGCACTATGTAATCCTAAGGCTCAAGCTAAGAGCTTGGCCTTTGGAACTACATAGTGCACAGTACAGACTGGCCCAACTGTGCATTGCGCAATTCCAGGGCTAGGCCTGTCACCTTGGCTATTGACACTACGCAATGTGCAGTCTCTCCCAGTCTCTGCCTAGGCTGAACTACACATTGTGCAGTCTCAAGCCTTAGGCTGCACTGCACATTGTGTAGTCTCAAGCCTCAGGCTGCACCCTTGACTACTGGCACTGTGCAGTTCCCAGAATTAGTCTACCTTGCTTGTTAATGAACACTGCACAATCCCTCTCATCAGTTGCCCAGTTTGCTGCTTGATCATGCTTTGAAGGTATATTTTCAAAAGCTAATGTTTGCTTGCCATGAGTGTCCTTTTTGTCCCACAAGTACCACACTTGTGAAACACTTCTTCAACATTCATTGTTACCATGGCACAAAAGAGAGATGCTTCAAAAGAGACCACTGAAAGCAGTATTGGGGAAGCAGTTGAGCAAACACTGGTAGACTTGCTAGTGTATGCAGACACTCAACTGTTTATAGAAAAGGGTCAACACTAACATGGTAGCAAGTTAATGGTGCTCTTTTAGCAAAGAGCCTCGCAGCAGAACTAGAGGACCGCCAGGTTTATCTCAATATTCAACAGTCAGGACTACATAAGATTGCATGCAGATATCCAACCTTCCCCTGTGCAGATGTCATCCACTGAATTGTTTCACACATTGATGAGAAGACCATGACATTGAGCAGTGCCAACGAACAAAAGCTTGCTACCTTTCTGACAGAAGATTATTAAGGCATGTATCACTTGCCCAAGTCAGTGAAGCTCATGGACTCATTTTTCTATGCCACCAACAATTATGTGAACACAAGAGATATTGTCAAAGGCGGGATGAAAGAGCCATCAAACTTTCAACAGACACCCACCCATTCATATAAGACAAAGTCCCTTAGGAAGGCCAACCAACTCCTGGTTATCTTAGCTTGCAGGATCCATGGTCAACGGAGCACGAAGACCTTTCCTGAAGGGTCGACAGTCTTATTGAACTAGGTTGTGAACGAGGGTAAGTCGTTCAACTAGTCAGATTTGTTGGATCGACAGTTGAGAGCTAATGTGGCACAGGCCCAGAGTCCTCCCGAGGGTGGACAAATAAGGTTTTATATGCCTACATATTTACTGGATGCAATTTGTGCAAAACATCTGTTTCTTGGCATGAGATGGACATGGACCCCACGATAAAATACCATGCATATCTATTGCAAGCTACTTTCAAATTGCAGTCATCGAGGAGTAATGGAACAACTAACTGACCATTTCATCATCTCGCTTTACAAGCTCATCTTTGAAGAAGAACCACTTTGCATGTCACAAGAAGCAACGCAGGCAATAGAAGAGATCGCAGATTGGTATGCCTCACTGGGTGGCACCTTCCTTAGAGTGTTCGGCAGAGAGAATCCACCACATGTTTTACCAAAGTATGCCACCGACAAGCTTGTCATGTAAGAAGTTCCATATCATCTGGCCACAAGGTTGTCAGCAGCTTTGCACAAGAAGAAAAAAGCACCATTTCCCACTCTTCCTTTTCAAATTGGATTATACGAGATAAAGAAATTGAAAGTCTCTGATATCGAGGGAAATGAGATAATGAAGTTTGCATTCGGTACTTGAGACTTTAATCTGTATGATCCCCATAGTATTTGCAAAGACCACTATGCGAGAATTCACTTTTAGTAGCTCAGCGGGGCTTTTCCTTGGCCAGAAGAGGATCCGTGGAGGAATTGATACAATGCCTCTAGACTTTGTGAGCCGATCAGTTTAGCAGGGAATTCGTTACTCTGTAGAGGGCAACAATTCTGGAAGAAACAACAATAAAAGGCAACAATCCCATGCAGGACAAGGGAAAGAGAAATATTTCTGACAGTCCAGGGGAAGAACAACGCTGTAAGATGAAAGCAGATCCTATTCTTATGAAAGCAACGTTAGTAGCTGAAGCAAAGAGGAAGGAGAGGATACAAAGAGCAAAGCGGAGGAAGATAAAAAAGCAGAGGTTGCAAGAAGCAGATCTGAAGTTGCAGGAAGCATAAAAAAACTAAAGGAAGAACGAGAGTAGAGGAGGAAATAACAATAAGAGAAGCATAAGCATGAAAAAGAAGAAAGGCAAGACGCAATAGCAGGAGAAACAACGCCCATACAAGTTGAAGAACAAGAACAAAGCCGACGAGCATCTTAGGAGGAAGGTGAACATATGCAGGATCGGGAGTTTTCTCAACAAATTGAGCACTTGATTGAAGTTACAGATATGGAGATGGAAAAGGAGCCACGAAATTAAGATGTTGATATGATGCGGAGCGCACCACATGTCATTGTTCAGTCTTCACCACCTCTAGTAGCGGAGCTAGTACCAAGCGATGAAGGGGATGTTTTTCCTCTTGATGATGATCCTGTAATGGTTGTGTACAATCCGTCATTTGATGAGTTCCAAAAGAAGATTGTACAAGCATAGAGAAAACATTTTCCAGATGATCACACATCACCTGCATTTGTTAGAGAAAGGGTGATAATGGTGGACACCAAGAAGAATCTAAATGCCATTGCCGAAACCAAGGCTTGGCCTTTGCAGGTGCAACAAGATCAAACAGTAAGTAATTAACGGTCAAGAATGAGGAATTGGCACAGAACTTGCAGGTTGTTTGGAAAGAGGCAGAACAACTCCATGTAGCAGCACATAACACAATTTCCACAGAAATCTACTTAGAGGAGATGAGAGCAACGATACTTGCTGAAGTATCAACACTTGGAGAAACCACGCAAAACCTCTATGAGGAGTTTTTGACCATTCATAAAGCAGTTGTTTGTTTGCATGGCTTACAACAATAGAGCAAAGGTTTTGTTAAAACTCTCAAGAATGTGCAAGTTGACATTACCTATGTGTAAGAATGGACAATGTGATACAAAGGGGAACAACTTGAATTAGGGAAGCGTTGATGATGTTGGACCCGCCAACATTAAGGGGATATCCTCGGTATGAAGTCCCAACTAGACTTCACACCATTTGGTGTAGGAGTCCCATCCGGTATGGTGGCCCGATTGCCATTATCTTAAAGGTTTTCCTTAGCTTTTGCTTGTCAGCACATGAGAGTGGTCTACTTTGTCCTTAAACAAGGTTCATGTGTCTAGTGAGTGCTTAGTGTTACTTGTGTCAAGGTTCTTTCACTATAGAGAGAGAGGGTGGAAGTGAGTCTCAGGTCGAAAGGGAATAGTCCAAACTCTGTTAGAGACACACAACACAACAAGACATGCGCAGTTTCCGACAAAGTAGTCCATACAGATACGACAGTCACAAACACACAGTGAACGGATAGCATGTACAACACCTAGTGGAGGAGTCCACACAAGTGCAACGGTTGTTATAACAAGTTTATGGGAATGGTTTTGTCGAGTGTCCCGCGGGATAGCCCATGCGAGCGAGACAGTGTTAACAACTTATACAACACATTTTTGTAAGCATATGTATTAGAACAACCGAAATAGTTCAACTATCTTAACACATGTTAAAGCAACATGTATTACAGGTGTCCAAAGAATAGTCTTACAAACAAATACAATACATGTGTGAAAACATGTTGGCATGTTATTGGGCTTCTGAATTAAGCGAACATCCCAAGACACATCGGTACACCATATATCACTAACCTTGATAGCAGGGTGTTTGAGCCACTGGTCGCTCCTCAAAGAAAAGACTATAGACGCTCAAGGCTATGTGGGAGGAGCCAAGGGGAAAAGTCCTTAGCATGTACAAATCAGGGGTACTTATAGCCAAGGGTAAAATGCAACAACGTTGGTGTATTCATGCTGGTGGTGGTGTGCATGTCAAGCTGTAGTGTTGTTGAGTGATGGATGTGCTCTTGGTGTATCATAGCTTCACCTCCGCATGGCAAGTGTGCGGAGTCTTCGATGGTCTTGGTGTTCACTTGATGTTGCATGTGCATGTCGCTCCTTCGCTTGTACTTTGGCGTGCTTCATGTGTTTGTCCGTTCGTGAACAAGTCTCCTTGCATGCGCTCCTTTTTCATCATATTTGTCCTCAAGCCATGTCTCATCCATGTACCTATATCTGCAATGACTCATGATGTGATGACATCAAATCCAGAAATCTCCTAGTCTACCATGATGCATTGTCGTTTGCTTTTGGATGCAGGTGACAGAGGGAGAGGACAAGGTTCTGCAACTGTGGAAGGTAAATTTTACGCTGGGATTCAGGCTCTAGGCACTGTCCATGAAAACTACGCAGAGGTCACTAGGAGGCTGAGATGGGCAATCTGGAACAGCAGTGACTGTCCGCGGGATCTGGCTCGGCTGGAGGGCATATCTACGTAATTTTTAGGGAGACAGTGTAGGCAGCAGGGGGAGACTAGCAGCAAAAACTATGCAATTTCTCCGGGGAGCTAGCAGTGGGCTGCAGGAAGCTACTGACAAAAAATGCGCAATTTTTTTGGGGAGCTGGCAGTGGGCTGCTGGAGGCTGCTGACAAAAAATGCGCAATTTTTTTGGGGAGCTGGTAGTAGGGTGCGGGAAGTTGTTGGAAAAAACTACGTAGAGCTGGGAGGCTGGCCTGCTAGACATCCTTGCCCAATTTCTGAGCTGAGAAGGATGCTGGGAAACTAGGAGTCTGCTCATGAAAACTGAGCAGTTTTTCAAATAAGCAGCAAGCCAGCTGACAAGGTGACTGGATGGAAAAATTGCATAATTTTTTAGTGCAGTGCAGTGACAGGTAGCGGGAGTTTGTCTGACATGTCTACGCGGTTTCTTCAATTAGTGAAAGCGGGCATGCTTGGCAACTTCTACGCAATTTTTTGGAGGAGTGAAGCCCGAGGTCACTGCCTAGTCAAACTCTCCGATTGACCATTTGGATGCTTGGTTGATGTGCTTGCGGGCAGCGCAAATTGAGATGGATTGCTGGGAAACTACTACATTGTTCTGGGTGACAGTAGGTCGAGTCGATTCTAAGATTACGTAGCACAGACTAACTGGGAGGCAACCTCAAGCTATGTGCAATTCTGGGCAACAATACATGTTCACTAAGGGATGAAATTGCACAGTGCAAATCAACGGAGGTTCGTTTGTTGAGGTTGGTCCAGTCGACGTAGCTTCAACAAAATGACTAAGTGTGTAAACAAGTGACTTCGTACATGCATGACCTTGCGAACACTCATTCAACATGACTTGACGACAAGACACCTCAAACCATCAAAACAACATACACTTAGTGTGAATGACCGACGGTGCGAGCGACAAGCGCGACACTTGTGATAGATCGTTGAACAATTGTGCCAACACTTGTGCAAAAATGCATACAAATTCGTGTGTGAGTGCGACGAATGTTTACATAGCGAAAACAACTTGTACACGCGAAGACAAACCTTATGCATAGCCAAAACATAGCTGCAAGCATGACATTGTGGCCAACATGCAAAAATATGTTCGATGAATAGTCAAGCAAGAAGGGTGCAAAGACTCAGCACGATCTCACGGGATGAGCCTGAGTGCTTGCAAACATCAAGGAAAAATCCAAGGAAGTTTCCGAAATTGGATGCAGGCCAAAATTTTGGAGGGTGTTGCAGCCACTACAACACTTGGCGACACACTGGTTGAATTCCAGCTTATCTATTTTGGTACATTGACAACACATGGCCTTGGTCTTTCAAGGAGTATTGAATTGATGTGTGGGTTACTTCGGCTTCCCCACTTACCCCATGGATAGACATGGTTCACCTTTCGCCAACTCGGTTAAACACAACAACAAGTTTCATCTTGATCATAGTGTTTCGAAATCAAGAAGGGCAGTTTGGCTCCCGAGTTAAAAAAATTTCAGAGTATGAGTTTTCATCTTTGGTGTTGCTTCGCTGCCAGTCAGCTTGGATAGTACCCTGACGGAGTCACACAGGGACACATGCATTGCTCCACTACCACCGAGCCTGGTCAGTACCCCGGTGGAGTTGCATGCTTCACCTCTCTGCGCAGGAAGCCTTTCTCTTCTTTCACCTTTGTATTTTTTAAAGAGGATTGTGCATAGGCACTTATTTATTTTTGGGGCGGAAGAGGGATCCCAACTTATTGAGAGCATAAGAGGTTGTTCCTTTAAAGAAACATATAAGACCTCTAACATAGGTTTTCTCGTTTAGATTTTCCCCTTCTCTGTTTCTACTAGTTGGATGAGCTTGAACACACAGAGCAAAAGACTGAGTACATGCATGGGTTTTCCCAGTGTGGACACAAATTCATGGTTGGACCCAAGCTTCCCTTGCAAACGACTCGTATTTTCCATCAAGACTTCATCGGCCGAAGGTTATAACCAAACACATAGAATGTGGACGCAGGACTGGCCAAGTGCTGCAATGTCATGAGACTCTTTAGATCTCAGCCACATACTCATTCAAAAGCCAGAAATCAGTAGAGGTTAACACTTATTCACAAAAACAAAAATAGCATGATACTAAACAAAACAAAACAAAACGAAAATAGTAAGAAAAGCAAAAAAGAAAAACAACAAGCAGTAAACAGATTATGTACATGGCGTAGGGAGCAGCCTCGGCTCACTAAAAATAAGATCTTGGTTGTTGACAGGAAGGTTGTCAATCCTCCCGTCAAGTTATTGCAGACGATATGTGTGTGGGCCAAGTTTCTCGTGGACAATGTACGTACCCATCCAGAAGGACTGGAACTTCGTATGATTGCCTTTGTCTTCATGGGGTTTGTCCCATTTCAAGACTAAGTCACTAGCATTGAAGTTAGCGCTCCCTGCAGACTTCTTGTCAAACCGTCCCTTGATATGGTTTTGGTGGAGTGTAAATTTTTCTTTTGCTTTCATCCTTTCTTCCTGTAGTTTGTGAATTGTATCCATCCTACGCTAAACTAACAGACAAGGCTTGCCTTGGGATTCTTGATACAACTGAAACGCAGGCAAGTAGATTTTTGGCGGTAGGATGGCTTGTTTACCGTAGACCAGGAAATTTCGCGAGGTATTCAGAGAGGGTTTGGGTGTTACGCGATCAGCCCTTAGGGCATCCGTCAAGGAAGAGTGTCAGTTATGTTGTTCAGAGTAAATGGTATTTTTTTTTACGTGGATAAGGTTTTTGTTCGTGGATTATGCGAGACCATTTCCCTGCGAGTAGTGGTTAGATGAGTGTTTTAGCACAATACCATATTGCAATGCAAAATAATAAAGCTTCAAAGATGAAAGTAAGTTGCATTGTCAAACACAAATGATACTAGAACGCCAAAGCATGAGATGATGTTCTATTGGAGGAAGTTGATGACTTCCTAGTCGTTCACTTGTTTGAGCGGAACTGCTTCTGTCCACCGCGTGAAGTAATCAGTTTCTATCAAAATGTAGTGGTTTTGTTTTGACAAATGTGGGAAAATTTCCCCAATGATGTCTAGGCCCCATTGTTGGAACGGTTCAGTCATTGCAACAAGGTGCAGTGGGGCTACTAACCTTCGTGTTCTGCCAGCACATCATTGACAGATCCAACACTTGCGGGCGTAGGCATGTGCATCCTTGAACAATGTGGGCTAGTAGAAACCAACTCGCATAACTTTGTGCACAGTGGTATTTCCCACGAAGTGGCCCCTGATCAATCCATCATGTAGATCATGCAAGACCTTCTCTCAATCATGTGCCTCCAGGCACCTGAGAAAGGTTTTGTTATTATGCTTTCTGTAAAGCACTCCGTGCACCAATTGATAGGATAAATATTTTAGGCACAATGCCCTCTTCTATCTCATGGAGAAGTGAGAGGATATGGTGCCATGCTCAAGGAACTGGCACATGTCTTCATGCCAATAGTTTTTGCATGCAGTGGGTGGTTCTCGCTCTACATCATAAATTTTGATTTCCTACCCCCAACCGACGAGCTCTTCTTCTTCCTCCTATGCTTGGACTACCTCAGTTGCGAGTCTGTAGAGACCATGACCCTTGATAGTGTGAACTGACTTGATGTCAAGATCATACTCTTGCAAGCCTATCATCTAGTTCACACGTTGTTTACCCAGTTCTTGTTGTACAAGCAGTGAGCAGACTGCTGGGTGAGGCACATAAACTATGCAATGGTTCTTTAGCAAGTAGGGTCTGAAGTGTTTCACCGCCTTGTACACTGCATATGCTTATTTGTCAACGGCAGGGTAGTTGAGTTTCGGTCCCTACATGCTTGCGCTCATGAAGGAGATGGGACATTCATCGTTTAACTCATCCTTCTGAGTGAGTACCGCAACAAGCGAGTTGTCAGATGTGAAGGTATATAGTAAGAAATCCTTGTTGAAATATGGACTGTAAAGTGCAGGCACTTCTGCTATGGCATGCTTGATACAAGTGAATGCATTATTTTCCCTCTTACCCCAGCTATAGATTGCATCCTTCTTGATCATGTCTTGCATTGGTTTCACTATCTACACATAATTCGAGATGAATTTCTGGAGGAAGTTTATCTTTCCCAAGAAGGATTTCATTTCTTTCTTGTGGGTTGGGTGAGAAATCTATGTGATGGTCTGGACCCGATCCGGATCAACTTTGATCTCACTTCTGGCAATGATGTGCGCAAGGAGGCTCCCCTCAGGCATTGCAAATACATTTTTTTGGGATTCAAGGAAATCTCGTATTTTCGACATTGCTCAAATATTTTCTTTAGATGGCATATGTGGTCTGATCGTTTTCTGGAAAATAGTCACATCAACAAGGTACACCTCTGCACTCTATCCAATGAGTCTGTGAAGGGCAATGTCCATGGCACGTTGAAAGGTTGCGCCTGCATTCACAAGCCCAAATGGAATTTGTCTATATGCAAACATGCCCCACTTGGTACGAAAGGTAGTTTTGAGTCGATCAAGTTCCACTACCAGGACCTGATTATATCTTGAAAAGCCATCAAGTAAGGAAAACATTTCTGCCCCAGATACTGTCTGTAAAATATGCTCCATAGACGAAGCGTGGTAATTATCTTTGTCCGAGGCACGGTTCAAATTTTGGAAATCAACGCACAAGAATATCTACCCGGACTTCTTACATACAGGAATAAGGCTGGAAACCCATGTGGAATGACGAACTCTGTATATGATCCGTGCATCCAACAACTTGGTCATCCCTTTCTGTATAAGGGGTTCAAGTGATGGATGGACTTTCCTCAACTTCTGTTGAAATAGCTTGACCCCTTCCTTGATTATAATGACATGTTGGATTATTCGTGTGTCGTAAGTTATCAGATCATCATATATCCACACGAACACATCTCGGTATTGTTTGAACAAGTGGACAAAGGCTTTCCGCTTTTGCTACGTGCAACACATACCGAGATTGACAAACTTCAGATCTTGTTCTGTTCCCAAGTTTAATTGTTCGTGCATCATGGTGGAGTTGTGGGTTTTGTTGTTCCTTGGCCCCTGAAAGTGGTTCTGCAAGTCATAGATCTTTTCCAAAGATACCACACCCTTGGGGATGAGGTTTCCTTTCTTGTCATCAACCCCAACTTGCAAAGATTGCTTGTGCTCATCTTAGTCAATCGTTGTGTCCTTGAAAACATCAACATTAACCATAAAATGTAGTATATGTTGATCATCGTCAGAAACACGTAGATTAGTTATGTTATCAAGGATAGAGGGCTTATACAAAATTTCAATAGTAAATCTATCCCTAAGTGGTGATATCCTAGAAGTTGTGTTTGCTAAAGCATTGGCAGTTGCATTATGCTTTCTTGGCACAACAATGATATTAAATGCTTGGAAGTTAGAGATCAGTCGCCATACCTCTTGCTGGTAACTTTTTGGATGAAGTGATAAACAATGTATGGTGTTATGTACCTTCGGTACCACTATTTCCAAATCACCTACCACTTTGAGTGTAACCACATTGAGGTTGATGGATTTTCTCAAGCCCAACACGAGTGCTTCATATTCAACAATGTTGTTTTTGCGCTCGAACTCCAAGCGGCTCGAAATCAAATGTTTCCTATGTTTTGGGTCGATCAAGACACACCTGGCTCTAGAGCCATCCTGTGTCTTTGATCCTTCAAAGTACATGGTCCACAACTCATCTGTACGTGGACCATTCGACGCACTTGTACTATTGCTACTACTGCTATTGCTACTAGTGTTACAATGCACTGTACAGGTTTCATTTCCATTAGTTGGGCAAGGAAGGAGACCCAACAGCATGTTTGGTGGGGTTGGAGCTGGTTGTGCAAGATAACACCCCAATGTTGTTTCCAATAGGAAGTTGCCGGACATGAGCTCTGCGAATGCCAACAGTTCATTCTTGCCATTGATGGGAGTGATGTTATGCCTCATGTATCTCTTGGATAACACCCGGATTTGGTTGCTTTTTCCCTAATATGAAAGCCACAAGTGTGACTAGTCCGTAGCAAAGTATCCATTCAACTTGCTAAACCAGTCTCTGCTAAATAGTAAGCCATATGCTTCCGATATGTCCACAACAACAATGTTTATGCAATGGTGAACTTGGCTGTCATGAGATATTGAACTCGACCCGAAGTTCACCAATGGCTGGTATGCATGTCTGATCAAGTTGGATGATTTATGTGTATGTCTTTCTCTATTGCACATTGATCCTCTTGGAAATGGAGAGTGACATGGTGTTGGCTGACGCGTTAGAATCAATCAAACAATTGTGAACATTGCAATTAAAAATTTCAAATGAAAGCAAAAATGGAGGGCAAATAGAGTTTGCTTCTCCCATCCAGAGTGTGTTTATCACAATTGTGAGTGAATCGGGAGATGTTCTTGCTCCCTTGCTGGTAGACGTCGCAGTGTCCGTAGATGTCTGCCCCAATGCGCACAAAAGAATATCTCGTTGACTCTGGATCTTAGCCAACTCAAACAAAATAATGTTTGTGTGAGTTTTCTTCATGTCTTCCACGATATCGTAATCTAGAACAGGTAGACTCACTGAGATGTCCAGAGTCAGACTTGTGTTCATATTGTCCGACGAAGTGTTTTGCAGTTTGTTGCTCATGGACGTACTCTTGTCCGTTGCTGTCTTCCCGGGGTTGCTTTGTGTTTTTTTCTTTTGGATGGTTGGTGGATCAACCTTCCTCAGAGACGTCAAGCGTCTCTCGCATTTCCCCAATTGTAGGGAGAAACGCTTGACTTCTGAGATTGTATCAACCATTTTTCTTTTGGGGTTGATTCTTGGTGTTTGTCTTTTGCGCTGCTCGTGAGCACTGACACATGTTGATCACCTGCTTAGTGTTTGATGTCTCATAAGGTGTAGCATCTTTGTCATCGTATGTGTCTCTAGGCTGGCCCTGCGTACTTCTCACTACATTTGGCATATGGTCGCATACTGAGCCTGCAACTCATTTCCAATATGAACAAGACCCTTCTGGGTGATTATCTTCATGAAATGGGAAAAATTTGTTGTTCGCGCACTGTTCTAACTAGAACACTGAGTTGGAGCTCTACGGGGTTTTAGCCAGGAAGAAATTGCTGCCTGATGACATGCTTCCTTGCCTTTGTCTAGGCGACCAACTGCTCGCAGATGTGTCGATTGTTCGTTGTTTGAGCTTAGACACTTTTGTTGTCAAGTTCTTGACAAGACGAGTAAGGGTTTCAATATCACTTGCTTCCTTGTCTTTACCCTTGCTCACCGCAGCCTGGGGTTTCCTTCTCACGTCTCTGGAGTCCTTCATTGGTTTGTCATCCTTGATGACTCCAATCGCGCGCAAGTTCTTCTCTACAACCACTGCCTCTTCACAATTTTCTAGTAATGTTGGTTTCACAGATCACTTGATGAACTGCACAATGCTAGTTGGCAGTGCGGACATGTAGTAATCGACAGTGATGGAGTCATGAGGTTTCGTGTCCACTGCAAACTTATTCAATATGTGCAAGAACCTATGATTGAAATCTTTTACCTTTTCTTTTGCTTCCATCTTTAGGCTGCCCAACTCTTTGAGCAACATGGCTGGGGTCTTGTCATCAACAAATTTTTCCAGAAACATGTGTTTGAACATACCCTAGTTATAGATGGAGTTGACAAGAAGGTTGTGATACCATACTTTTGTGTGACCATCCAAGGTAAATGGGAACAGTCTGCATGCAACGTCGTTGTACCATACCTCGAGCATCTGCAGCTGTAGGTAGAAGTTGTCCAAGTGATCTTCTGCCTTCACTGCTTTGTCAGGGTCGTACTTTGTGATCATTCTCTCTAAACACTTTGGAATCTTGTGCAAAGCACCCAGGAGAGCCAATGTTTCATGTGTCATCCATTCCAAGTTTTGGTCAGCCATGTTTTCTTCTTCTTTGTCCTCCTCCTCTTCTTAAAAATCTTATTGTTTCAGCTCTAAGTCTGTTGGTTTGTCTCCTCCTCCACCTTCTCCACTTCATTCCCCTCTGCCTCTTGTACCAGAATCTGAGCCCAAGATCATGAGGGTGTCTCGTTCTCCCTGTTGGAAGAGCGGAAGTTCCTCTCCATTCTTAATAGCTTTTGCAAGACCTTCAAGTGTGGCAAGAACTGCTTCTTCCACTGATGATACAACAACCCCTGTGGGAGTGATATTTGGCTTTCTTGATGTGTATGGAAGATGTTGTATTCCTGGGATCAGTCCAACTGCTTTCGTGCACTGATGAGTGATGGGAAGAATGGAGAGGAGGTGTTGATACGAAATTTCAAGTTCATGTCTGGGAGGTGAGGAGTAACCAACTTCAGAGTTGCGTGTAGGTGAGAGGGAGTGCGAGTTACTTCCTTGACCAGATGATTGATGAGTGGGGGTGAGAGGAAATTCAACCACAAACAATTGGTGACCCTCCTTCTAGCACCAGAAATGTTGACGGTGATGGACCTTCCAACATTTAGGGGATCTCCCTAGTATGAAGTCCCAACTAGACTTCACACCATTTTGTGTAGGAGTCCTATCCGGTATGATGGCCCGATTTCCATTATCTTAAAGGTTTGCCTTAGCTCTTTCTTGTCAGCACATGAGAGTGGTTTGCTTTGACTTCAAACAACGAGGTTTGCATGCCTTGTGAGTGCTTGGTGTTAATTGTGTCAAAGTTCTTTCACTGCAGAGGGAGAGGGTGGAAGTGAGTGTCAAGTCGAAAGGGAATAGTCCCAACTCTGTCAGAGACACACAACACAACAAGACATGCGCAACTTCTGGTGGAGTAGTCCACACGAATGCAACAGTCACAAACACACAGTGAGTGGATAACACATACAACACCTAGCGGAGTAGTTCACACGAGTGCGACAATCGTTATAACAAGTTTATGGGAATGGTTATGTCGAGTGTCCAACGGGATAGCCCAGACGGGTGAGACAACGTTAAAAACTTATACAACACATTTTCGTAAGCATATGTATTAGAAAACCCAAAATAGTTCAACTATCTTAACACAGGTTAAAACAACATGCATTACAAGTGTCCAAAGAATAGTCTTACAAACAAATACAATACATGTGTGAAAATGTGCTAGCCTATTATCAGGCTTCTGAGTTAAGCGAAAGTTCCATGATACATGTGGGTCTCCTGGACTTCTACGTTACATTACATTGATTACAATAGTATGGCCCATAGTGGTGATGTGGCCGAGATGACTCATGACATGACTTGACACGACAGAGCTGGTGTGTTCATGCTGTTGCTAGTGTGCATGTTGAGTTGTAGTGCTGCTGAGTGATGGATGTGCTCTTGGTGTATCATAGCTTCACCTTCGCATGACAAGGTGTGTGGAATCTTTGATGGTCTTGGTGTTCACATGATTTTTCATGTGCACGTTGCTCCTTTGCTTGTAATTTGGCATGCTTCATGTGTTCGTCCATTCATGAACAAGTCTCCTTGCATGCAATCCTTGTTCATTTCGTTCGTCGTTGCGCCATGTCTCATCCATGTACTTGTATCTACAATTACCCATGACGTGCTAACATCAAATCCAGAAATCTCCTAGTCTACCATGATGCATTGTCGTTCTCTTTCGGATGCAAGTGACCGAGAGAGACGACAAGGTTCGGCAACTGTGTAAGGCAAATTTTAAGCCGGGATGCGAGATCTAGGTACTGTCCATGAAAACTATGCAGAGGTCACTAGGAGGCTGAGATGGGAAATCCACATTAGTAGTGACTGTCCACAGGATCTAGCTTGGCTGGAGGGCAGATATACACAATTTTTTCAGGGAGATAGTGTAGGCAGCAGGGGGAGACCGGCAACAAAAACTGTGCAATTTCTTCGGGGTGCTAGCAGCGGGCTGCTGAAAAAAATTGCGCAATTTTTCTGGGCAGCTGCCAGTGGGCTGTGAGAGGCTGTTGGGAAAAACTGGGAAGAGCTGGGAGGCTGGCCTGCTAGACATCCCTGTGCAGTTTCTGAGCTAAGCGGTATGCTAGGAAACTGGGAGACTTCTCATGAAAACTGTGCAGTTTTCTGGGTGAGCAGCAGGCTAGCTGACAGGGTGACTCGCTGGAAAAACTGCGCAATTTTTTAGGGCAGTGTAGTGACAGGTAGCGGGTGTCTGTCTGGGATGTCTGCACATTTTCTTTAGTCAGCGGAAGTGGGCATGCTTGGCAGCTTCTGCACATTTTTTTTAAGGAGTGAGGCTCGGGGTCACTACCTAGTGAAACTCTCTGGTTGACCATCTAGAGGGTTGGTTAATGTGTTTGCGGGCACCGCAAATTGAGATGGCTTGCTGGGAAACTGCTACGCTATTCTGGGTGATAGTCAGTCGATTCGATTCCAGAATTGATTAGCTCAGACTTCCTGGGAGGCAACATCAAGCTCTGGGAAATTTTGGGCAGCAATACATGTTCACTAAGCGCTGAAACTACACTGTGCAGCTCAATGGAGGTCCGACTGTTGAGTTTGGTCTGGTCGACGTAGCTTCAACAAAATGACTAATTGTGTGAATGAGTGACTTCGTACATGCATGACCTTGCAAACACACACTCAACGTGACTTGACAGCAAGACGTCTTGAACCATCAAGACAACATACGCTCAGTGTGACTAATTGACGGTGCAAGCGACAAGCGTGACACTAGTGATAGATCATTGAACAACCGTGACAACACTTGCACAATAGTGCATAAAACTTCATGTGTGAGTGCAATAGATGTTTACATAGCGAAAAAAAACTTGTACACACGAAGACGAACCTTATGCATAGCCAAAACATGGTTGCAAGCATGACATTGTGACCAACATGCAAAAAGATGTTCGATGAACGGTCAAGCATGGGGGTGCAAAGACTCAATACAAGATCACGGGATGAGCCCGAGTGCTTGAAAACATCAAGGAAAAATCCAAGGAAGGCTCCAAAATTGGATGCATTCCAAAATTTTGGAGGGTGTTGCAGCTGCTACAACAAGAAGAAAACGCAGCCACAAGCAGAGCTTGAGAGAATAAGAGTTCAGATGTTGATGCAAAACAACAAGAAACTCACCTCATTTATTGGTAACATTCAAGCCTCATATGTACGTTTATATATTATGAATTTCTATAAATATTATATTATTAGTATTATCCTATTATAGCATTATATGCAATTATTTAATTATTAAATAAACATAGTAAATTATTAAATTAATTATAAGATTATACTTTGGCAAATGGACCTTAGATTTAAATGATAAATAAATAGTATTATTAA